>JACEVL010001013.1:0-157500 GCA_020284085.1 Aporrectodea caliginosa
ATATATATATCTGGCTAACATCGAGATACGCAATCGGATACATCTGCAGACTTTGCGATATTAAAAAAATTAACGAAACCACCCAACAAAAAGTTAGAAGCAGAAGAAGAGAAGAGCATTCCCTTGAGCTAGCCTGAGCTATGAATAGTCTGGAGAAGAGTCTAGTATATGGAGAATGGAGACTCACCCATTGGGAGTGGTTTGACAGTTGTTGAGAGCGGGATTCGTTGAGGACGAATGAGAGGATGAAGAGGAGGAAGACGAGGTATTCCAAAGAACGGAATCGCCGGTGCCACCGTGGCCCGCGTGTCCTGTCTTTCCAGGCGGAAGAGGTGTTTCATGGGAATGTACGACGACCGGTGGAAGCAGTCCCGTTCCGGTCGGTTCGTTATAGCGCGTCTGAACGATCAGTCCGTCGATGACGTTCTCTGAATTGTGAGCCTTTGCTGCCGACTTAATGTCCATAAAAGCGAGGACCGCATGTAACTTATCGCTGTCCAGATGATGAAGTTTCACGCTCTGCACTCGACCATGTCTGGAAAAAGACGACACACCCAAAGTCAACATTTACTTCATCATTTATTATACATTTATTATGAATTTAATACCTTACACTGTCTACTGACCACGTATCAATTGATGGTGTTGACTTGCACTTGTGAGTGAAGGACTTGTGCAAGGTCCCTACACAATAACCGTCTCACAGAGGGAGTAGGATCGAACCTGTACTCTCCGTGTTACAAGGCAACCACTCTAACCTAATATACTTATAAACCAATGACAAATGACTGAAATATTACTTTGCACTCATTCTATAAATTAAAGACTTTATTTTCATGCATATGGAGTGTGTACTTGTACAGTTCATCAATATGTTTGAAATATTACTCAGAGCAAAACCATTGCAGAAATGACTTAAGGTACAGAGCACACAGATTACTGATCATTACGTTGTCAGCATAAATGCTTCTTATATAAATGCTTCTTATATAAATGCTTCTTATATAAATGCTTCTTATATAAATGCTTCTTATATAAATGCTTCTTATATAAATGCTTCTTATATAAATGCTTCTTATATAAATGCTTCTTATATAAATGCTTCTTATACTGCTGTTATATAATCGGTATAATATGTAGCATCTAATATTGTGAAGGTAGTTTCATCAGCACAAAAGCAAAGATATCAAAGCCTTATACTCAAAGCCGTGAAAGTCTTCTTCGTTACTAGATTATTTTTCAAAAATAAATCTAATGCTGTCATAGTAACTTTGTATTGTCATCATACGTCATTGAGTTTCATCACTGGCATCACCCTCATCTGCTAAAACAACCACATATCGCTTCCATATAACTTTGTCACTGCCAATACTCTGGCAGTGCCAGTCCCAAGCCTGGATAAAGCAACAGGGTGACGCTAATTAGCTTTGTCATGACAAAGCATCATCAAAACACGTAACTACTAGTACTTCCACCCACAACACTGCTTATTCTGCATTTCAAGACCTCGCTTCAAATCATATCCAAAGAAATCTGTTGCACGCATGTTTAAAGCAGTCAAAAATGCTTGTTTAGCATCGTACAAGTAGCTGGCTACTGACGATGATGCCATAGAAATTGTCGCAATTACAATTTAAAAAATGGGTCAGGGTAAGGCTTCATCAGATTGCTAACTTCTGTCCATTCTACATAATCTGCAGACATCCATTCAATCCAATGCTTTCCTCAGCGCAAGTTACTATTTTTAATATGAAACCTGCATTGCCGGAATATCTCTTTTCGTTTTATTTCATCCATACTAATTACTCATTCATTTTAAGTGTCAAACTTCACCCACTGAAAAGATGCGTCCCATCAACAACTTCCATCCTATGAAACGAATTATACTGGAAATAGTCTATAATTTATACCAACTTTCAGTCTGTTTATGGTTGTTTTAATGACTTATAGTTCCTTTTTTATCCATCTAGTTTAACTTACGGAAATCTTGAATATATGTTTGAGCCACAGGCTAAAAAGTCAAATCTTTCGACGACTAATTCGATCACTTACAATCATTCAATCGCCATGAAACTTGGCAGATAGACTCGCCCTCGGAGACATTTCATTCTATACAAATTTCAGCTCCCAAAAAGGGTAGCTTATAGAATCGGGGACTCAACTTTTCGAATCGGGGAATCCCCTTTTCCCATACGCAGCGTTGCCATTGGCCGCAACAAAAAACAGGTGCGCTGCCTCATTAAAGCGCTACGCTATGTTGTAAAATGAACAGCGGACTATATATTTGTAGAGGTAACTGCTTCATAAGACGCATTATAGGATACTAAATGGATATAGTAAAAAACTTTGTTTTTACGGGCTGTATTTTATTCCATTTCCACTGCGCATTTCAAATTGTTGTACCGGAACATGATCAGAATTCATTGGCATTTTATTACATTTGTGTTCCACACCAGAAATCGATTTCCTATAAATTTTTTAAAGGGGAACGAACTTCTTTGTGTGGTTTCAGTTGCATTGTATTGCATTCAGTGTTCAGGCCATAAAATTGATGTGCTATAAATATTGTGAGTGGAGAGACGTCAGAATAACGCTGTAATGACGTCGGTAAAACAGTAAGTTTCGCAGATAGGTATTATTTATTTATTTTGTGGGGCGTGGTGGTGTAGGGGTATGTTCGGTGCCACTCACCCACCAACCATCATCTGTCTCAGACTCCTCTACTTGTCACCCACCCCACAGACTTTCCACTCCAAACCAGGATTGCCAGGTCATTGCAAAAAGCGCGAGTTGGGCTATTTTCAATGTGCTCACGACCGAAAATTTGTCCTTGCGATATTTGGGCTACTTTTGAATTGTCCCACGGGCGCAACAGCGACATTACTAGAGCACTGTAACTAGCTCTACTATTCTCAAGTGGTGTAGCTTAGTAATGAATGCATGCTCTACGGAGTACGGACTAGGCTACAGTAAGGCCAAAAAAATAATGGTGTGTTCCGGTAACAGAGTTAAAAAAAACTGGGTAGGTAGGTAGGAAAATAATTTTATTTTGTTAAAATAATTTTATGCAGTGATTTCCGAAAATTAAGCCACCGCCCATTTATGCACAGCGGTACATGCTGTACCGAAGTATGTATTTTCTATGCGAGTATTAAAAATGCCTATGTGCAGAATGTACCTACAAACTGCTGTAGAAAACAATCTTATTTATTTAATTTTTGTTGACATCGTTTTCTTGCAAGGTGAAATGGAAGGGGCAGGGGTTGCTAACTGTTGCTGAGGAAGGCGGTTGCTAAAGGGGCCAAGTTGACTTTGAAACTGGTTGCTAATGAGGCTGACACAGAGGCTGCTTGCTTCAAAGCTTGGTTAAGAAGGCTGGTTGCTATGAAAGTAGAATGCTATACGGAGGTTGTTAAGTAGGTTGATTGCTAAGGAGGCTTTACTTCTATAATGGCACGTACGATAAAAGGTATTTCTGATACAATGAATATGGCGGTCAGATTTGTGAAATAACCTGGTCCCTGTCAAATTACCGTGAGAAAATCCACCACTTTCGGGTCTATTACCTTCCTGTCTGAAACTCCACACTTTCACCCTTTAATTGCTGTAATTTACGGCACCATTATTTCCATTGAAAGACCGCTAGTTTCCGAACGTCTCTGCTTTAGTGAATGCACCTATAATGTCGCGATTCTGCATCTCCGGCATGCAAAGGCTTAATGTATGTGAAGTAAAAAAAAATTTTTTTGTAAAATTTTCCGTAAAAAAAATTTTTTTAAAAAAATTTTCCGTAAAAAAAAAATTTTTTTTACAAAATTTTCCGAGTCGCGGCAAAAAAGTGAGTCGGTCGCGTTACCGGAAACACACCATTATTTTGTTTTGGCCTAAGCCAGAACAGTCTGCAATCTAAATTTTTACATCAATGGTTTCATTACGAATCTTGGCGAAACCAATAAAGTAGGTAAATCGTCGTACCTAGCGAAAATATACTAATGTTTTCATTTAGCTCGCGACTTTTGGGCTACTTTTTGACATGATTTCGCGACCAAGCACTTCCAAGTTCTGGCATCCCTGCTCCAAACTGAAGTCTCGCTTCTTTAAGAATTCCTATCCGAATCTATCCAATCCTTCCTACTCTAATCCATTCAATCCTCCACTTTCCAAACCTTCTTGTCCCCAATGGAACCGCCTCAGCACTTCCTCTGAGTCGCGTCTATGGCAACCGGACAACTCGGACGTCCACCCGACATCCCGGACAAAAGACTCCAGTTCCACCAAGAACACCCGCCAGCCGAACACTAACCTGGTCCCAGGTACAAGAAGAAAGAACACCGACCAACCGCCGACGTGTCTTAACCTGCTGTCAGCGTCGTTACAACACGACCGACCGACCAAGCGGCCTCCTTACAAGACCAACAAGTGATCAGGAAGACAGCTTCATTGCTTAACAACACGACTAGTAATTTATTACGACCACAAATCAAAACCACTGTAGTAGCAGATCAATTACGCAATAAAAACTACCCTCGCCAAACCAACTGATACAATGCGGGCGTTTAAAAGACGCCGTCACGCGGTAGTAGGCCTAGTTGTTGAGTTTCCCAAACCGCACCTTTGCAGTAAAACGACGTTCACAATACTTCGCTGACGAATACATTTATTTTTAGCACATTTTAATCTACGTGAAGTCCAAGTAGTTCATGAACTAAATCTGATTTGTTCAGTCAGAACAAACGCAACACAGTTTATATAGCCTAAAATAAACACTGTGCTAAAATGCGATCACCAGTTTAAGCAAGGTCACCCTTTCTCACTTTTATTTCCAGCTGTAGCAACACTGACCAATAGATAAATGTTCCCAAGTGCAGAAATTGTTCAAGAACATTTCAAGAAACAGGTTGTCATGCTTAAAGATGTGTTACCTCCAATTACCGGTTACATTTGTTACTGATTGGGTTAAAGACAGCAATATTTTTATGGAACTGCACAAAATGTGATCACCAGTTCAAGCAAACATTTCACCATTTGTTTTTGTCAGTGTTAATTCAGCACATCAAACTTCAGTATTTTGAACTTCAGTATTTAAAATACTTAAGTATTTCGAACTTTGGTTATTCGAACTTCAGTATTTCGAACTTCAGCATTTCGAATACTTAAGTATAGCGAACTTCAGTATTTCAACCTTCAGTATTTTGAACTTCGATATTTCAAACGTCGGTATTTCGAACTTCAGTATTTAGAAATTCTGCTTATTTAGAATAACAGTCAGTGGCCCAGCCACAACCAATGCAAACACACGTACAAGCCTAGCTCTGCTTTACTGAACCGTTGCCTATATCAAAGTTTATCGAACTGTTGGCTGTGAGTCATATGGAAGAGTGACAGGACCATTGCAACCCTTGTCCTGTCTACTTTTAACTGACTAATGAATCATTAACAGGGCTTTGTTTCATGACTGACTCGAGTCAAAGAATGATGGGTTTGTTTGTCTGGACACTGGGGTCAGACAATTAAGGCCACACCTTCTCTAATTTCCTACCATAGCCTCGTTTTACTAACCTAAATCCTGTACCTAGAACCTCTGCAAGGCAAGACTGTCTCGGCCTCCCTCCCCTTAATACAAAAACCGAAACTTTACCACTGACCATACTCTGGAAGTGCCAGTTCCAAGCCTGGATAGAGGAGGAGGGCGGTGCTAATCATACACTTATGTGTTATGACACTGTCGTTAAACAGAAACTCCACACACAGAACACCGACCACACTATACACACACGTAGGCCTACTCAGCCTACTTCATTATAAGCTTTGTCATTTTAACAATAGTGACATTGCAAAAGAGAAAGATGCTGTCTGCATATGACAAAATTGATGTGTTTTGATGCGTTGAAAACAGCAAATTCAGAAGTGTAAGTGCTAAATATTGCTAAGCCTTTAGGAGTAGGCCTACCATTTAGCACTTTGTCACCACTGATCGAACAAATGACAAATACATTCATTCATTCATTCATTCCAAAGATTTATATAGCGCCCCTTCAAGGTTACTACTCAGGAGCGCTCCCGACCCAACCACGGCTGAAAAGGATGGTTTTAAGGTTAGACTCCAAGGAAATACATAAACCCTTAGAATAAGTATCTCAAGCAGCAACCAACTAATCAAGTATATAAGACAATCATTTTAACAACAAACATACGCCATATATAATCAACGCATATCCTCCACAAATCCCACACAATGCACTACACGTAGGGAATGCAAACTCGGGGTCTTTTTTCGAAATCCGGGTTTCGACGGGTTAACAAATTTTATATGATAAATATTATTACTGCACTATTTCTTGCGTAAGAACAACGTCGTCGTATGCAGCTACAAGTCCAACGTTCTCCAACAGTCAAGAATTTTGCATAAAAAGAAAACTTTAGGATAATCGCGATATTTTTTATATAAGCAGTGTTTTTCAATAAAAAATGTTCCGGAACTGAACAATTCCAGATCATTTATGGAAGACATTGCAAGGGTTCCAAAGGCCTAAACCTGAGCCTCTAATTTTATAGCATCTTGAATACCAATAAACACTGAAAATGCTGAAATTAAATTAAATTGGGAAATCTGGTAGGGGCGCTATAACAAGTGTTCAAATACAATACAATACAATATACAAAAATTAACTAAATAATTTTTTAGTAAAAATGTAAGTAAATAAAATAATTGTTAGCAGCTTGAAAAAATTCACGGAACTCATTTCAGGAGCGTTCTGTCTGAAAGAAACATTCCATAGGCCTATAAGGAGAATTGTCAAATGACAGCTTAATCGTCTACATCTCAGCTTTAGGCCATTCCAGTGCCAGTCCATTTGCTTTCAGAAGATAATTTAGTCATCGTTACTCTGCAACCCAATTTGGCAGAGCCAGAACTTATTAAAGTAGATGCTGCTTTGGAGACATATCGCTGCCTGTGATTGCGCTTGGACTAAGAGGCCTACCGTCATTGGCTTCGTCAAAACGACAAGAGTCACCAACGTTAGGGTGTCCCAGAAATATTTTTGTCGAAATATTTTATGCACTTCTTCTAAAACGTTTCTTTATGGTCCCATAATGACACCTGGCAAATTTTATAAAATTTTAAAAATATTTAGGGGTCCCGCAAGACACTCACATTTCACCATGTTGGCATAATTTGCGTCGGACGTGCCCAATTTATTAATGCTTTTAGACAACGACCTTGGATCCCATGATAACATGTTTAATACCAATGGAAAGCTCCTAAATAGTGGAAACTACAAGTATCTGACTTTATTGCGTACATAGGTATGGTTTTACGAATAAATAATGAAAAAATTGTACAGCAACTCAAGATTTTTGAACTTTCTCAATATCAGTTATTGCCATTAATCGTTAGGAGGAATCATTATTACAAATTCTTGATTATGCAACCAGCCATGGTTTCAGCTACCCCATACCTGCATCTGCTTATTCTTAATCACTGTTTATACCTTCAGCTGCATATTGTTCAGTTCTACATTTTACAATAATCTACATGTCTACAAGATTGTCACGATTGCACTCAGAAAAGTCATGCCTGTGTTTTTCAACAACTAGCAGAAGAAACTGTTTCTGTTCTTCGTTCTTGTTGAATTGAAATTCTGTATAAGACTTTTCCATTAATCGTTAGGAGCAACTCCAAGCTCAGCATTGTCATTTACACAGGCAAAGTTATTAACAAGCTGACATGCAATCTTATACAATTGGCTTTTGGGTCACTCTTCACATGGAATATCGAGGGTACAAGCCACGATGAGTTGGCGGTAGTTCGGAAGAAGCTTCGAGAAATATATAATTCCCTTTTCGTACGGGAAAGAGATTGAACAAAGTGCAATCCTCGATCACCTTTCATTGTCAACATAAGCTGTGCTTTATCTTCAGAAGAGAGATGGTGTGAGAACAGAGAGAGGGTTTCCAGCTCTTGGCTTAGGTACCAAGAATGACACAGCATCATCTTCAGTGGTCTTCAGAGCAGCAGCATCGTAATATTGCAGCCTTTTTATTAGTTGAATGTCATTGATGGGTGAATCAGCAGTGACTCGACACGAAAACCACGATTGGATGCAGATGTTGACTAAAACATAATGTTAAATCGTGGATGCCCTGTAATTCACGGGCCGTCAATTGGATAACCGATTGGGTTCCATCAAAACGCAACTAAATCTTCATTGAGTATAATGCATTCGCCATCCAACGCGCTCTAGAGGGGCACCAGGCTTGCGAACCGCTGTCGAACTGCTCAATCCAAACACGGATGCCGCGAGTTGGAGAATTCTCTCTAATCATCTTGAGGATTGTCAAGTTGAAGCTGTTCAGTAATGAACTCCTTCAGTTTGTCAGACACAGACAGACATTAATGAGGCTTTGGTTGAAGGTGAGCCAGGTCGGATCATTTATCTTTAAATCGCTTGAAGAGAAGAATGCCTCCCCCAGTTGATGGACAAACTTTACCAAGGCACACTACGAATATATATAAGACAACAGGACTTCAAACATGTGATGTTGACAAACCATCTGCAGCAGATTACGTCCGGTGGCTGCCTCTAAAAGGGTGCAGGCTCCATTAACTCTGCCGGTATTTGAGGCCCTTGTGTCAAAACACATGCCGACGATAAATGTATCGCACTGCCACGACTTCAAAAGGTCTAGAACTGCTACTGCTGCTGCCTGTCTTGACACAGAAGTCAACTTTGGCACACCCAGAAGTTTAGTATTTCTATTAACTAGAGAAGAAATCAGGATTGGCCAACGGTTCACTTTGTCCGTGTTTACTCCAGTTTTGTCAGGGAGCAGCTTGCCTTCCCAGTGCCCGACAGATTTAAAGGCTCGAAAGTCTTCATTGATTTGCAAGCCAACAAATTTGATCTCTTCTGGTAGTGTGCTTTATGTCTTCTTCATAATTGAAACTTTATGCATATATATATATATATATATATACAAGGTTAAATCTGTAGATTCTGCTGTTTAAGAGCTTTATAGTGATATTAAACATGTTATTATGGGATCAAAATGTTGTCACCTAAATATTTAAAAGTCAATGATGCCATGCGTAATTTACGACAAACTGCACTAACTCTATGAGCCTTGCGGGACCCCTAAATATTTTCGAAATGTCATAAAACTTGGCAGGTAATATTACGGGATCATAAAGAAACTTTTAGGATGGAGTGCATCAAAAGTTTCAACAATTTTATTTTTCCTATGCTATCGTGGGACACCCTAACCAACGTCCTTGTGTTTCAGCAGGTTTATCTTATGCTTGGACCCGAGATGAATAGCCTATGCATATTTCTTGTTGCACTGCTGGCAATTGTTGCTGCGAGTTACATAACTGACATTGAGCCGTCTGGCCCTCAGAATCGCGAACGAAATGTTCCCAAACACCACCCTTTACATTTGCTGATTTAGACATTGTTTGGATTTGTGTCTGAAATCACTAAATTAAAATAAAAACAGTTTACTGCTATTATTTACGAATTGGAAGCTACGACGCCGACGTGTCAAAACACTCAACATTAGTCACTGGTCGTGTGAAATGGGAAGCCACACTCATACGAAGTCACCAATACAGATATGGAATGAGCCGATAAATAAGTAGTTAGAAGTTGTATTACGTAAACCCGTTATCAACCACTATTATCGTTCCATTACTCTGCATTTGTGAGTTTCACACCGTGAAGGACGGTGAAAGTTACGATGTTCAAACCCGTCGAACCCGGGTTTCAATCGTGGTTCAAACCCGGGTTTCGGGTTTGGAAAAAAGCCGGGTAACCCGGGTTCGGGTAACCCGGGTTTGCATTCCCTAACTACACGCAAGACTCCAAGGAAAGAGAAACAATGGCACACCAAGTCTACCCTGGATAGATAATATAAATGACGACATAACAAGGACTAACAACAATAAGTGTAGCAGTGGACTTGACAAATGACCGAGGACAATGGAGAGCATTTATTCCTACCCATCGCCGCAAAAAGGCTGGTGCCAGTGACTCATGATGATAATGATGATGCTATCATCCACGTATAGATTCGTACAACTGCCTTTGACTTTAGCAAAAAGTCAGACCTAACCACGCATACAGATTGTCAACAACAATGGTTTGACACACACACGCAAGGAATCCAGACGAATTCAGTAAATCCACAACCAAGGAATATTAATCTCACCCGTCAGATAATAATACCTGAATCTGACATTTCCGCCAGTCATCAGACAGCCACGATTATTAATACTCTCGACAGGCTATCGATCCGCCTCTAGGTTTGCCTGAGAAACATTTTTATTGTACAGCACCGTCTGAACTATTGAACCACGAAGCACAGGCCCTGATTCAATGCTCAGTGGAGACGTTATTCATCGATTCCCTAGGGCCTATGTTGCCTCGTCATTAAGAAAGAAGTCCATCCAAACCAGTGCAGAAAACGCATTGAATTTTTACATCGCCCGTGAAGCGAACATATTGTGAATGCGATGCTTTCTCTTGGCACAACTGTGTTGAACAGTGAAGAAGTGCAGCGTTTATCATTGCAACCACTAATTACGAATGTTAAGGACGCTGTGGTATTTCATCGATCCTACCTAAAGGCTATCATCAATCAAGATCACAGATTCTAAAGTAAAGGACACTTGTATTGTGTTGATCTTACCCAGAATTTACATCTATGAATACACAGCTTCCTCAAGTTAAGGCCACTTCCATTTTTACGATCTCACCCAAAGTGTACGATAACAGATTCTTGAAGATAAGGTCTGATAATCAGTCCAGAACATGTAAATTGGCTCTTACAATGCAGTCAGAAGTAACTGTTACGATCCTAAAAGTAGCTACTTCCGAGTATACAAATTTACATCACTGCAACTGAATGAGTAAACAATCTCAACTACTTGCATTTAGTGCAAAAAACCCTTTTTATACCAGGTCCTGCTACTAAACGACACTGATTTCCGCCACATCTGCAAACTGCATAAAATTCCTACGCAGTGTTTATTGCTGCAGTAGCGGCCAACTCGAAGCGAAAGCAAGGACGCTATTGATTTATTCTCTGCGCACATCCGATACATCTCGCAAATGCCCAGTCGCCCAACTAAATCCAATATTCCAGAAAGTCTGCGTTTTAGGAAATCGAAGTTTATAAGACTCCGTTCCCCAGTTATGACGGATGCATATCGTCCTGTGCAGACCCCGAGGGATAAGCGGGCGCTGCGTCTTCTGCCATCTACGAGGGAGTGTCAGACGGTGCGGCAACTGTGTGCTGTGGACTTCATTGGCGGTCGTCTTTCCTCATCATCAATGCAACAATGTAGTATATTTTTTGTCAACTCTGCATTGGAATCTGTTGGTTGGACTACAGTATGCGTGCGTGTGTGTGAGTGTGTGTAGCAACTTATCTGAACCCTGTATCCTTCGTTGAGAACTTTTTCTTCTTGACGAACTTTAACACACTTACGCTAATGTTTTAGTGAGGTACTCAAGAGGCGTTCTACGAGGTGTCTAGTTACTTACTCTGATTAAATTCCTACACACCTAAATTCCTACACATCATCAGTCAAGTAAGCCAACTTGATTCTGACTTCAACCAAATCCAAACCAAAACTCTCCAATCTTCAACCACAGGCACCACTCTTCGGAACTCTACTCCACCGCAAGTTCATACTAAACTGAGTTTCAAAGTACGACGGAAGATTGATAATTCGTCTGACTTTTATGGGGGGATTGAATCCCATTGTGGGATGTAATAGTCACAGTTCATTGAGGTCAAGCCATCTATTTCATAACTGTAATCAAAAGTGCTTATATGTACAGCGCCTCTTCAAGAAAACTCATGACAGGTGCAGCACTCGACCCCATTACACAAGATCAACAGAATGGTCTTCAACCGGTTGTGAAATAGAGGCGCGGAAAGTAGAAGCTCATGTCGCAGATGGCATAGAAGCCAGTTCCAGAATTATGAGAGGTCGACCACTGCAAAGCTTCCATGGTGCATTGTGGCAGTACCAGACACGGGAACAACCAGCTGACCATGTGTTGCAGAACGAAGAGTTTTACGACAAGTAATGTCAGATGACACTGGGATGCATAGCTCTCTAAAGTAGGATGGTGAACAATCGGCCACAGTTGTCTTTCCACTTCTCTGGAAATATCCTTCAACTGCAAATGATGCTTACAGGAAGAAATGCTGAAGACGTGCCTAGCAACCACAGCAACATCCTTTCCCTTAATCACAGCTTATATTGCCGCCCTTTCCCGCTCGAATTTCCCCGAAAGCCGTCTGCTCTGCCATCGACCACCAATGCCTCATGCATAATTGCAGAGGAACTATGTACAGAGATTTATAGATTCCACAGGACTACTGTGAATATTCCCTTAACTCGTGACATCCTGGGCAACTTCCTTGCAGCTACTCATGAAAACACCTTGGTAGGACAAAGCATCAGCACGCTGGTCCAGCATTCCATGATTCCACACATCTATGTACCACCCTCTGCTCGTAGTCTGCTGTGGACAAGACATTGTCGAATGGCAGTATTGAGACAGAGTCCTACACCATATTATATGGAAAATCATAATGCAAACAAACCTTGTCCCAGTAGTTGCATGGAAAAGCGAACATTTGTGTGCAATCAAATCCAATACCAGTACCGCGTATGGAATATCGAATTAGTTGTGCAAACAAAATGTCCTCCAGCATTTGCATCAATATGTCCGCATTTGTATTATGAAAACTGAATCCTATCTCCTGTTTGGTAAACTATATCGAATGTGCAATAAAAGCTGTTGAGCCAAATCTGCGACGAGTTTGGTTCCAGCTGATTACATCATATACAGACCTCAACCTTATATAACCACAGCAGCATGTTGCTCAAAATTTAATGAAATATTATATTAAAAATGGTAAAAACAAGTGTTGAACTGTAACATTTGCAACAATAATTAAAAGTCAGGCTGTGCCCAGGCACTAGCAAATGAGAAACAAAACTTTAAAAAGGAAATGAAATAAATTTCAAGTTATAGTTTTCGGGTAGAGTTAAGGATGGGTTAGTTCTTTTAGATTTCAACAGGGTTAGCTTAGGTTTATGGTAGGATTATGGATGGGTTAGGCTATCTAAGATTATGGTTAGCTAATGGTTAGTTAGGCTATTAACCTTATAATGCATGCCCCATCATTATGTAAACCCAGTGCAAACTCAAACAAACAAGAACCCATTCTGTGAAAAATGACCCATACACATTCAAACTAGATATTGTCAGTCAGTACATAACAGACATCGGATCTGGTAGCTTCTCTCCCTGTGGGTCATTTATAATGTATCTGAAAACTGGGTAATGAAGTTTCAAGTGACAAATAGGTCATAGATGAAGCAATCAGACTGACACAGCCTTAGAAATAGATGATGCCCGCATATAACCAACTTATATTTGATGCGAGTCCAATGATGACTGTAACAATTCTGCTGCCAATATTTCCTCTGTCAACACGAATCCAACAAAGGCAGATGAAGACTATGCTCGACAGACGATATAAATGACATACACAAGCACTTGGACTAACACTAAGGGGAGCAATGGACTTGGCAAATGACCGAGGACAATGGAGACCATTTATTCGTACCCGTTGCCGCCAAATGGCTGTCATCAGGAACTGATGATGATGATGAAAGAGGAGGCAGTCTGCCTTTTCTATTTAAACAACACAACAGTAAGCAAACTCCCTGTAGGAGCAGAAGCAAGAAAGACAGCAGATGTGGTTCTGCAGTCGTCAGAAATCTTTTCCATCGGCAAAACTGTTCTCAGTCATGCTTGTCAAACTTGGTTTTACTGAAGCCAGCTTAAATCAAGCACGTGGCCCACTTATGCTGGAGTCGAAGTGTGTCACAGGAAGCAATAAGACAGCAAAACACGACTCAACCGGTGGCTTAGTTGGTGTCATTACGGACAAACACATGCGCCGAGAATCTCACGAGACATGGACGAAAACCTACTGGAAACAAAAGAGCAATACTATTGTCTTGCAATACGGTTCTTTCTCTAGCATATGTGGTTCGTGACCACCCAGTTGCAAGATTCTTTATCATCAGCCGTTGGCCTAAATTGTACAACTAGCAACACAACGCGTGTTGCAGTGTCGAACTGTCTGCACCCAAACACGTCAACTGCAAGGAGTGATGGCAAGGAGATGGTTTATTGGTAACATCATACATGCTGGCACGAAGATCAGAAGGACGCAGGTTCGATACCCACTAGCCCCATAAGGTTGACTCAGTCTTCAACTTCCTAAGGGGTGACTGTAAAATGAGCAGTACGACAGATGAGCTCCTTGCAGGCTGCAATACAGTTAAATTCCTGTTAAACTTGTTATCAGCTACTACAACTATATCAAGTAATCTTACTGTACACTTATCAGTTTGAATTAATAAATGATTAGTATAAGAACAGTTGGTGCTTTAAAACTGACTAATACTTTTCATGATTCAGTAGACACTGAGACATCAGCCGTGGACATGAGCAGTCATAGCAGAGCAGTAGCTCCACTGGACATGGTAGCCAGTGGATGGGTTAGTGTGCTCGCCTTGCAATGCATGTACTAAGCGTTTGAGCCTCCTACTCTTGAGACGGTAACTGTGTACAAGTGTGTAGGGACCTTGAATGAGACCTTCACTCACATTTGCTCAATGCCATCAACTGATGCATGTTCATTAGATAGCGGCGCTTAATAAATGCCTAATAATTAAATAATCATCATCAGTTCCTGATGCCAGTATTTCAGCAGCGATGTGAACAATAAATGATCTCCATTGTCCTCGGTCATTTGTCAAGTCCATTGCTCCCTTTGATGTTAGTCCAAGTCATGTTATGTTCTCATTTATATTATGTATCCAGTGTAGTCTTGGTCTGCCTTTACTTCTTTTTCCTTTGAATCTAGCATGATGTGGGATTTGGTCAACTGGCATTCTCTCTACATGTCCACACCATCGGAGTCTTTGTTGAACGAGTTGGTCTAGCTGCCACTGCCCAAACTCTGGAAAGTGCCAGTCCCAAGCCTAGAAAAGGAGGTGGGTGACGTCAGCCACGAGATGTCGTTAAACACTGAAGACCACTACTCACTGCAGAACGACAAGCACCAAACTCACAAAACCGAATCAACGCAGCACCCAGTTTCAGACCCACCACCACCACCACCACCACCGGCGCCACACTGACACACTTCCAGCAGCAGACCAGAACACAAATACACAGTCACACACACACATACAGACAGTCACACGCAGAGGCACGGAAAACGATATCCCGACGCATGCGATATCATAAACCCGGTCGGTCGGTCGGCCTCTCAAATCGTTCGCTCGCAATTTTTATCGACTTTGCCGCACGGTCGGTCGTTGGGGGGTGGGTGGGTCGGTCGTTGGGGGGTGGGTCGGTCGGTCGGTCGAGGGGCAGGGGGCCGGAGGAGAGCCGAGCGAATCGATCGAACGACGTTGCGTGTGTTTGGTGCAGGGCCAGCAGCAGAGCGCCAGCGGCGGCAGCGTTCGTTGCTGGACTGACGGCCGCCGTGTATTAATAATTAAAACTGGCAGAAAATGTGATTGAACGATGCATCGCCCGAAGCACGCAATAACGCATTCAGGTAACCAAGACAAAAGCAGCCACGAAGAGTCGATTTAACAGTCTGCCTGTCTGTCTGCGTGTCTGTGTGTGTGTCTGTCTGTGTGTGTCTGTCTGTCTGAATATGCAAGCCCCGACTGGCCAGCCCCAATCGGTCGACACACACGACCCGTCGAAGGCAGCAGAGAGCAGCCATAGAAGGCAGCAGGCACGCCAAGCCAATACATAATGCAAAGGACGCCGATCAATACCAAAGCAGGAGACATTGAACGAACCACGACGACGCAGTCGGTCGTTACTCGAATGCATACAACTCCAAAGCACCGCTGCACATCGAACGTCTCCTAATATTATATGCATAATATGCGCCAATGCACGCTCAACACACGAACATAAGTTCATCTATTAAATTATGGGCGTTGTTGATAAAAAAGACCCCCTCCCGCCCGCTGTTGGCATCCAACACGATATTTTTGGATATAAATCATATTCACGTTAATTATTAGCCTACCACTCACTCAGGTCTTTCTATTTCCAGTCAATTAACAGTTTCGTCACAAAAGCACGTGGAGCTGAATAGAATAAAGGCGGGTCATCCACTGTTTACGATACCAGACAAAACTGTCAACTAAAAACCGAGTTAGGCAGACAATAAATTATTACATCAAATGACATATATGTCATCATCATCATCATCATCATCATCATCATCATCATCATCATCATCATCATCATCATCATCATCATCATCAGTTCCTGATGCCAGCCATTTGGCGGCGATGGGTAAGAATAAATGATCTCCATTGTCTTCGGTCATTTGTCAAGTCCACTGCTCCCTTTAGTGTTAGTTCAAGTGAAGTTATGCCCTCATTTATGTTATCTACCCAGCATAGTCTTGGTCTGCCTTTGTTTCTTTTTCCTTTGAATATTTCAAGTAGCGCCGCTAGCTTGACCATATAGGACAATATATGGGACCCATATGAGCTAAATACGGATCCCATACGGGAATACATGGGCGTAGCCATAAACAAATTTTGAAGGGGGTTTAAAGATTTCAGGGGTTTTCCATTGGAAATCATCGCAAAAGTTCAGGTTTTGGGGTATTTCGCATGTAAAAGCATATAAATTTTTTTGGAAACTTATTTCGGGGTGGGGGTTTGAACCCGTAAAACCACCCTAAATACGTAACGAATATGGGTCCTATATATGTGCACATTCGCAGACAGGCGATAATGAAAAATGCAATAGGGGCCGTCCATAAAGTATGTCACGCTCCAGGGGGCGGGTTTAAGAAAATGTGACAGTTTGTGACAGGGGGGGGGGGTCAGGCCATGTGTGACATCACACATTTATTTTTTATATTTTATTTATAATTTATTTTTTATTTATTTAGTAGAATTTCATAGCTTTAAAAATAATTTTCAAAAATTTTCTGAAACATTTTAATTAGTTTTATGTCAAAATAGCATGAAATGCATATCTCCTGAATGTGTTTTCACGATTCCTCTCGCTAGGAGCGCTAGTAATAATGCTGTTGCGAAGCCTTGTTCATGTATTAGCCTTGCTTTCGGAAGTATTATTATTTCTATGTTGAAAGTGTGACGTACTTTAGGGGGGGGGGTCCGAGTTTTGTGACAGTTTGTGGGGGGGGGGTCCTATGGTCAAAAATAGCGTGACGTACTTAATGGACAAATGCAATACAATGACATGTATGATAATGACCCCAATTCTGGTATAAGGAATATGGATCATGACCTCGTTATGGCGGTCCACTTAAGAGCCGTGCACCGATAGAAGGCTTCTGTCTAAGGAGGAACGAGTGTAAATACAACGGAGAGCAGCAGCTTATACAAGGCCATAGAGACCTGTTATATATAAGAGGTCCTTGTTAGAGACCTATATGCCGGAGTGTGTGTGCTTGGTGTACATACGAAGGGCAGGCAATCTCCTCACAGCCTGTTCCTTCAACCATTCAGTGCACACACAAGAGTATGTGCACTGGGCATGCTCCTCGGTCGAGATCTTTCATCGAACCGTTTGCCAGTTGCACGAGCGCACAGCTCTACAGATCGCCCAAGGGCAGCGCTACGTTTCTGCATTGGTCGCTGACTTCAGACATTTTATATGGATTTACACATCGCAGACAAACAAAAGTCCAGCACACGTAGGACATGCGAGTTGATCATAGTAATAATGCTTTGGGATGGGCGCCGATGTAGGCTGCCAGTCTTTGTATTGTCTTTCGATGTTCATTTAATTTGTGACAGTCATTGGTCTAAACTTAGGTACTCGCCTCTTTGGGGCTTCTACCCCTAGTTAACTCAACATAAGCCAATGCCAGATTCCTTGCTGCCATGTCCTACTGCTCAGCCTGCAGTGGTTCGGAATCTGTCTGCTGGGCCACTGGTGACTCTCATCGTAATCTCAACAATGTTTCTGCTAGACTAACAAATTTGTTCTCTTCTTAATGTCATTTTACATCGTTTAGATGACTAGTGCAGTGAGTGAGTGCCTCCTCTAGTTATCTTCCTCAAGTGGCGCTATATAAATTTCCGCAATAATAAATGAAAATTAAACCCAAAATATGTAAACAAACTGATCACTCACAGTTCAACTAACCCAATTTACATAAATAATATGAAAAACCAGCCGATAATGAAATAGGATATCATGGTCTGATTTTTCATCCCTGAAGGCCCACACACACAGAAACTCTTGCGGCCAATTAACAGCAATGGAGTTCCTAAGGACGTTCGAACTAATCTTATTGTCCCACGCATCCAATACCAATCTCGACAGGGCTCAGAGCAAATTGGAAATATGCAGAATTGCAGGCATTCTCTACTTCGCATTAAGAAGGAAACATTGGTGCACTTTCATATCCAATAATAATTCTGAACATGTTTCTGTTGAAGAATGCACATTGTTATGAAACGTCTGAGGAAACAAGGGAAAGTGAGGCCAAAATCATTCAACTGGGTAGCAGCTCTGCCTTCTGCGTTCTGGTAAAAACTGCATAGCATCTATTACAGAAATTCTGCTGCCTCCCAGGCTACAAGCTTCCAAAGGCGGCAGATGAGCCAACCAAAGCATTGGTTGGCATGCAACTCAGGCTGTGCTTAGTTGGCTTGGAGCGTCACGTTATAAACATTGGCAAGAAAATGTGAAGCAGAGCTATTAGTTCAGCAGACTGTTTCCAGAGCCTCTGGCAGCAGCACAGGACAGGAAACACGCTGCTATCCAGGCTGACAAATATTCCTATACAACTGTATACCGGTAATCCAATGTACACCAAAAAGAACTAGCCCACTTTATCACCAAACTACAGAAACGACCAATATTTATTTCAAAACATAGCAATGTTCTACCCAACTGTAATCTGAAAAACATAGCAAACAGGAAGTCATAATTTCAAATAACCACAACAACTACCAAACCATAAAGTCCAAAAGAATATAGCTGATTACAACCCTATTCATAAACCCTAACCCAACCGTAATCTTAATGAGTAATTATGAAGCTGTAATCTCAAAAGAACATAGCAACTACCAAACATAATCTTCCTAAAAAAACATAGCAACTACCACACTGTAATCTCTAAAACAGTAAATACAAACTGTAATCTCCAAAGAATGTAGCAATTACTGAACCGTAATCTCCATAAGAACGTAGCAATGACCAACTGTATCTCCAAAAAGAATAGCAAAAAATCAAACTGCATCATCAATATGCGAAAGTAATAACAGAGCAACTATTCACAGGGCCATATTTACTTAGGTGGAGGCCCCAGTGCACCGCTGTGGTGGAGGCCCCTTAACACGCCGTGGGCCAGGCGCGTATGATGCCTGAAAGTGTGCAGTTATAAAAGGCTAACGAGTCACGACTCGAGAAACACAACACGTCAACTCCAGCATATCCCAAAGCCAAGGATGTAATTGAAACTTGGGTAATCTATCGTGTTAGCGTTCTAAATTATTTGCCCATTGTAGCCGAGAGGCCGAGACTAACTAACTTCTGACCTTTTAACTGTTTCTTAGTTTTAGATATTTTTGTTAAACTGTGAATGTGCGCACTGCTAAAATATTTTCATAATTAATTCTTATGAAACACAAGTAAAAAAATTCTTGCATTTGTGGTGGAGGGCACTGGAGGCCCCTGTGCACTGGCACATAGTGCACATGCCTAAATCCGGGTCTGACTATTCAATCGTTGAATAGTTGAGCACTTCATTGTTACTTATGTGCAAATGTCATATCAACATTACCAACGACATTGGTAGCAACTACCAACTACCAACTGTTATCTCCCAAAAATATTAGAAACCATTACCAACCAACAAACCATTACCATGCAAAAACGTGTTTAGGTAACCCACACAAGCAGCAACATCCTCAATTTAACAGACTGTTTGTCTGTGAGTGTGTCTGTCCATGTATCTGTCTGTCCATCCGTCTGTCTGTCTGCCAGCCAAACTTCACCAGACCACACGACCAACACACGAACGTAACATAAGTCAACACAATTTTTCTGATTGTTCTTTGCTTTCAATTCTACCGTTCAGTTAAGTTACATCAGTCGAACTATTTTCGTACAATTTCATACAATTACCATTCTGTCCGATTGCCTCAGTGGATTCATTGCCAAGAACAATACGATCGACAAAACAAAAGCCTCTACATCAGAGATTTTTACGGGCATCACAGATCTAGTAATGCCTCAAATGCAACGCTTGAAAGCAGCGAAACTAAGGGTAGCACTCCTCCGCTCAGCTACATTTAGAAACCACTCTAAATAACAAATGCAACGCAGGAGGAAATGCTCGCATAAACCTCAAACACAAAGTCCGCCAAATGCTGAAATGTCTAAAAGCAATCGGACATTAATCGGCCCAGCGTTCGGCTTTCACTTTTTAACTACTACTGGCCGTCTTTTATGGCCATTGTCCTCATCACCATTTCAATTATTTCGACCTAGACAGACAGACAGACAGACACACAGACAGAAAGTTAGACAGGGAGACAGACAGATTCGCAGGAACACGCCTCAGCAAGCTACACCTAGGTCCTAGACAAAGGACGACTGCGCAAAGGTCACTGAGAACTAGAACATGACTCAGCCAAATAGCAAACTCCGTCTGATGTGGCAGACTTTTTTGGCAGAGGGTGCTCCATAGTGTAGTGGTTAGCGTGCTAGACCATCAATCGAAAGGTCAGGGTTCACCTGCACTCCCTAGCCAACGAGTACACTGAACGCACACTGTTGGTGGGAAGATGAGACGGCAGGGAAGAGGACTGGCCACCCGCCCTCATACAAGATCTTTCCAGAGAAAGAGAAACCTTGGCCCTCATATGACCTCATATGACGAGGCTAAGAAAATTAAGTGATAACACTTCATACCCATGGGTCATGGCTACCTAAGGATTAGCTCTTCTTCTTCTTTCACTCAATAGTCTAATGGTTTTTGTAATCATTAGGGATGCAGATAGTCTAGTGGTTAATGTGCTGGACTGTCAACCCAGAGGTCGTTGGGTTTAAATCCAGGGCACAAATTTGCTTTGAGATTTCTGCTCCATCTGCGCCCCTAAGCCAGCTCAGCTGTAACGAGCACATTAGAAGCTGGCGAGATAGAAGGTTTAAATACTAAAAAGTTTTCAAATAGATTAACATGCACTCACTAAGACTTAAGTCTATACACAAAGATTCAGAGTTTATCATTACGCCTAAATGTTAATCATTTACAAGATATCCCTAAGTCCTTATCAAAATTCCTGGCTATCATGAAGTCAGCCAGATCGGACAAGGACAAACCCCAACCTCAACCCTGTGTAATCGGATAATTTCCATGGCAACTGGATATAAGCGCCTCCGAGTCTACAGTTATCTTGAGGGGGCGCTATATAAATTCCATAGATAGATAGATAGATAGATAAGGAACATGGCAGCCATCAATCACATCATCAGCATCATCAGCAGTTCTTGACGCCTGCCATTTGCCCAGCCCCGACCCCCACCCCGATGGGTGCTAACATATTATCTCCAAATGCAACAGTCATTCATCAAGTCCAGTACTCCTCTCGGATATCAGTCTTGCCGATCTTCTGGATATTGACCTAATTACTGCTTGGTTTTGGTGCGCCATCAGTTGAAGCCTCGTGCATTAGACACTGGCGCAATAGAAGCTACTAATTACAGTAAGTCCAAGTCGTCTTATGTCCTCAGTTCTATTGTTTATCCAGCCATGGCCTACTACTACATTTTAACTTGATAAAAAGTTGATACTATAAGAGTTCACGAATCCCACAGTACATTCTTGGCATTTCATTCTCTTTCCCTCCATGTATGTAAATACGTATCTGGTCATTTGAAAAGCATCTTCTAACAATCTCACAATTTCTGAACACTAGCATAAATTCCAAAAACAATACCTTACAAATATTGCTCTGGCTCTTTTAACCTTTTGAACTTTTACTGCCAGTGGTATTCACATGAGCTATCCAGGAGAATGCGTACTAAGGTTGCACAAGGCCTCCACACCTACAACTGTTTACATGGAAAGACATGGAAACACCATTTCGGTTGGTTAGTTGCGAAGAGTGCCAAGTAAAAAACGGAGTCGAACAGCTGTCTGGCAGAGGTTTATGTCAACAAGGCCGTCGAAAGCTCTGCTCAGCTACTATAGCAGCATGGCCGAACATCTGAATTAATATTGGTCGGCAAGTCTGGCCACGTTGGCGGCCGACCCATGTTATGTCACAGTATTCCCAAAACACCGGTTCACCCACATGATCCCTGCTGCTCATCCATCTCTTGCGTAACTCCACTGCACATATCTTGCAGCCTCAAACTATGCAATCCAACACTTTCACAAAATTTGCCCAAAATCACGGCAATTTTCAGGGCAGTTGGGAAACTTCACGGCATTCATGGCAAATGCCGAAAATCACAGAATTCACGGCTTCCAAGACTTTGTGAATTTCTACTGACACCCAAGTGATAGGTTTAGCGTTTGTTTTGAAATGGGTTTGAGAGACCTTAATGCATACTTTTCTTTGCCATACACTGATTCCTCCCATTTGGTATTTGTATCACATCAATACAAATTCATGTTCTTATGCCATTTTAAATCACTCTGTTTAGCATACGGGTATATAGCTCTACTGATTACATTCTCTTGAGGCAGTGCAATACAAATTCCTAAATACAGCTATGACTGTGCTAAACACAAGAATACATTGCATCTTACGGTAGGCCTATGTTTAGTATCGGTTCCATTAATAGCACCTGTAATGCTGCGCTACATTTGCAAGTACTTGCGTCATAGTCGGAAAAATCGTTTGAACTCTTATGATGTTTATATGACTCGCGAGCGCCTCTCCGATCTTTGCAAATAGACGTTTCTATGGTCACATGTAGGGAATACAATGCCTCACTGCATTGGACATCGCACAGAGAAGGAGACGCCAGATATGACGGAAACCGGCGTAAAGGATAATGACGGATGGTGAAGAGCATGACGGATCCATGACATTCATCACGACATCAGACGATTCGGTCGCTAATCACGACAGGCGCTCTTGACCGAACAAGGAAACAGAAATTCTGGGAAATCGATTGTTATTGCAGATATCTGGACCAATGATAATGTTTTCAATGACAGCAGCGACTACGGCGATTGTCAGTGATTGTCATGCCGACGAGAGGAGGGTAATGAAAATAATAGTGGTAACAATGATGACTACAATAGTGATGAAGATGCCAATGCGATGATAAAGTAAAGATGAAGCCAAATAGGATGATTACAGGTGATGATATAATGAAATGGTGTTTCATGTGTACAGAGTCATTCCGCGCTAGAGTTAGTCTTTGATTGTTCTGCAATTCTTTCTTATGTTTTGTGCAGACTTTGGTTTAGGTGGATGTATTCCTTTGCTTATGTTAGGCCACCGTTACTTGTAACATAAAATGTTGGATTCTGTTCTAGGTTAGTCTGCAGACTCTCTCTTTGTAGGTCACGCATGCAGCCCAGAAATCCACCTCTCACACAATCACGCTCCTTCCACGAAGTTCATACGGGACCTTGCAAACAACTGTCATCATTGTCCCCTTAACTGTGGGGAGGTTACCACGGCACTGAAAACAAAACCATCACCTACTGAGCGTGCATGACCTACAAAGAGAGAGTCTGTATATGTATGTATGCAAGTGTGTGTGACTATGTTACTATGTATGCATACAAACCATTTTGACAAAATAAGTCCTTTCAGAGGGAAATCCTCTCCTGATCCCCATTTAAGCTGCAATCTCTCCGTTTTCTGTTCTCACATTATGGTACCCACATAATCTCGCATTTTCGGCCAGCGGCGTCGCCGTCTGGGCGCTTGTGTCCGTAAATGTACAAAATGGACGACCACAAGTCTCAATCTATAGTAGGGCCTATAGAATGACGACTGATGTACATTTATATAGAGGTTCTTAAAAGGAGTTAAAGATAATCTAGTGGTTAGTGTGCTGAATTGTCAACTGAGAGCTCAGGGGTTCAAATCCCCGCCAGGGCAGAGATTTCTTCTTCACCTGCGCCTGCTGGCCAACAAAAGGAACCATGCAATTCTCAGGATAGATACATCAGTATCTTCTATATAAGTACACTGACCATATTGTGTCAATGGGAAGATGAGACGGCAAGGGAGAGGACAGGCCACCCACCCTCATATGTCAATGCTAAGAAAATGAAGTCGCTAACACCTTCAAACTCATGGCTGCCTTTCAGCGCTAGCTTAAGGGACTGAGCTTAAGGGACTGAGCTTAAGGGACTGAGTTTAAGGGACTGAGCTTCTTCTTCTTCTTCTCCTCAAAAGGAACCATGCAATTCTCAGGATAGATACATCAGTAGCTGGCATATCTGGTTAACTTAAAGCTCCAAGCTACAAAGATCCAGTAATTCTGTGTTCAAAGGCAAACTGCATGAACACAGTGAACAGGTGTGTCATTTACAAAAGCCAAAGGTTTTCAAAGCAGACGTCTGTCTACCTGTCTGCCTCTACCTGAGCGCTGCGTACTAATCAGAAATCATTATAAAAACAATGGCAATAAACAAAGCCCAACAACAAAACCGGAATAACCGGAAAAACAACAACAGCAACGACAACACTGACTCAGATCACCTGAAGTGGTCCAACTGTACACCTTAGTAACTCGTCACGATTTTATTGATTACCGCTACACAGACTAAGTACTGCAAACTATCTCCCTCCCTTCTGGCCATTTCACACAATAAACTACAAGTGCTGCATCACGGCCTGTACGTTTCATTTCATTTTGGTAGGTGGCGCTGCTATCGCACTATATGGCCGTGCTGTCCAACATGCGGCCCGCAGATGTTGACTCATTTCATTTTGGTTGGTGGTGCTGCCTATCGCACTGCACGCTACGAATTATTTTAAACCATCGCTTAGATTCAAATTTCTGTGTTATGAAAGTTGGAGCGCACGATAGTCTGTTGCTGTGCTGTCCAACATTTGGCCCACGGACTCATATCCTCATCACAGTTATTTTTATCGTCTTAGGACGGAAAACATCTAGTAATAATAATCGTGTCCACAGACAAGAAGTGAAGATCCCAGTCTCGGTTACCAGAGAGATCAGGAGGAGGAGGAGGAGGAGGAGGAGGAAGAGCTGGTCAGGTGGGAATCGTTGACGGCGAGAAACCTTGGAGGGGGCGGATGACTAGAAGGTTCACTACGGTAGGAATTCTTGAAGAGGTGACACTTCAATTTGGAGTTCAAAATCTGTGGGATGATAGGTAAAGGAGCCTGAGGCAGATGACGATGGGTGGGTGAGTGGCGGTAAATTTCTAATATGCCGCTGACAGCTAAAATGACTAAGAGCAAACTACAACATCATCAGCCCTGAAGAACCGACGGTGTAAAGAAGCGTGTCTATTGCCCGAGTCTAAATATTCCCACTCGGTTGTCTACTGTATTATAAGAGTCAACATATCTGATGATGTGCTCAAATCTTTATCTCAGTTAAGTTGGCTCACAGTTCCATATAAAAACTCTTGTCAGATTCCTAGTTTGAAAATTCATAGTGCGACGCATTAGCGTCACGCGCCAATGGAAGATGAATCCTCAAAGTCGCTTTACAAACAAGCCGGATTGGCCCTACGTTTGGGGCTAAGAAAGATTGCATACATTCATACATACATAGTTACATACATACATTCATTTATACGTACATACTTTTGTACCATTCGATCTGCCTGATACCAATCAAAAACGCTGATCATGGCTCACTTCCTGGTAGAAATCATTCAGAGCACTTATATAGCGCAGCGCCGGATTAACCATTCGGGGGCATGCAAAAAACATATTGAGCAGACTGGTTAATCCGGCCCTGATATAGCGCCCCTCTAAGATAACTAAGACTCAGAGGCGCAACCAGCCCAACTCCAGTGAAAAAGGACAGTCTGAAATGTCTGCCAAGAGTTTACCCCCAGTCAAGATGACAAGGTCTGTCCACATCATGCCAGATTTTGAACTGGGTTTAACAGTCAAGAATTACTTCCATTGGTCAGTCCCAAAAGAAAATTACACAGCCAGTACCCTGGTATCTGCACAACTCCTTATTGAAGATAACCTTTAAAACATTCTCTTGAAGATTAACTTATTTCTCTCATAATGAAAAAAGGCACACTGGCAAGAAAAAAGAAAGGAAATTTCTACTTCATAAATAAAGTAGGCTATGCGATGCAAGTTTGGGGCTAAGATTTTCAGAATTAATGAATGAATAAGAAAGATTACAGAAGTTGATTTGTTTGCTTCAGTCAAACACTCCTTCAAACCCTGACGTAATCATTCTGGGCAGTTTCCAGATCATCCACGCATCTCTCTGGTGCGGATAACCTCTTGGAACTTTCCAGCATTGATTAAGCATCAAAATGGCAGTTAGACAGCCCACATTTGTCAGCCTTTTGTCCTTGGTTTTCTTTTGTTTTGCTCATGTCAGAAGACAAAGAATGGCTTGAATTACTGTAAATTATCATGTCGTATGGATTGTGGCATAATTTTTTAACATTTAGCCATGTAGCTAACCAGCAACATCCTGTCCCCATACAAATCAACTGTTTTCCAATTTGCTAATTTCATAACAGCCTTAAGACTCCTGGTTTATCGACAACAGTCTTCACTTACGTGTCACTACCTTTGTATAGAATGTAGAAATTCTTTAGTCTCGAGGAATCAATAGAAATTATGCGCTGTTGTAATGGTGGGCTGAAAGATGGATATCAAGGTCTCATGGATATTAAGGCAACCATTTAACTAGCTTTGAATTAGGGATGCTAAACGGTAATCTGAAATCCGATTATCAATTTTGAAAACGATAATCGGTTTTCATTATTTACAAAACGATAATCGAATTCATTTTCAAAAATCATTTTCATAGTGAAAATTAAATGATTCATGCATTTGTACTCACTGTTAGCTTAAAGGTTACCGAGAGAACAAACTAACTGCACAAATAGATGGTAGCTGCGTTACCCACACAGTACGGTACTGCGATGCGACACTTCGAATGCAACATCGTCAGACATTTCGTCACATTTTAACATTTTGTGACCGCCAAAATGAAAACCAATATAAAGTTCGTAGTCAGCGAACCTCTGAAACACTTTTGACGTCTAAAACGTTGTCCAATGCAATGAATCCCAACGGCCGCCATTTTTTGTTTATCGCCGATTAGCTGGGAATAGCAGATTTTCTATGAAGGGCAATAAAAAAAAACCGATAATCGGTTTCAAATCGGATTTCTACAATCAATAAGCGGTTTGCCAACAAAACCGATATTAACAACCCTACTTTGAATTAAGCCTTGGTGCACACCATGGCTCACATGCGGTCCGTTAGATGATTGATTATTATCCAAAACGGAACAACGGATAGTTGAGTACCTGCTCAGAATTGACACCGGTACCCTGGTCATATTTAAACAAATTTCTCACATCTCTAACTTAATCACAAAGTGTAGCCGGAGTTACTTCGTAAAAGCTTTTCCATGATAATCTTTTAAGGTTGTCATTCAGCTACCTAATAACTAAACTATCAAATGGCTGTGCTTTAAATACTCACCTACTTATAGGTAAGGAAACAATTAAGTTATATACCAACTTACAGGCTCAGCTTTTGACCAGCCATCTGCAGCGGTATCAAAAATCCACTAACCCTCCCCTAATTCATTTTACTTGATCTCTTTCGTACTTAACATAATTTTGCTTGAAACGTTCAGCATTTGTTTCGCACTGTTTTCTATTTATTTTTCCGTAATGATTATTTTTATAGAAGAATTCTTACAGCAGAAATGAGCTGAATACTTCAAGACTACCAAAAAGAAAAGTTACGCTAAAATGACAGTCCTTGCACATAAGAACAACTCGGCTCTACAAGCATTATCAACCAAGGAATCTGGCGCTTATTCCAGTGGACAAAAGACAATTGTAATAATAATTAAAAATTTAATATAGTGCCTCTTGAAGAGTGAACTAATCACAGGTGCCCTCTGCACTGGCATACGTTAAATCTGATTAAGAACTGAAATTTCATCAGAAAGCAAGACAATGCACAGAATAGAAGTTACTAATTACAATAATTATCCAGTGTACACTGAACGGCTTGAGCTCCATATTCCTAAGACACTCCAAGCAGACAGAATCTGATGTTGGCTATGATCCGAATCGAAGCAAAATCAGTCACAAGTTCCGTGGTCCTCTACGAGGTCTGGCAACTGTTCCCTATCTGTCGGTCAACCCACTGCACGGAACAGTCTAATTGACCATGTGAAGAATGCACAACCCACGAGACATTCAAATCATGGCTCAAGACAGTCTATCTTTTTAAATATCATATAACTCTCGTTAATTTTTTCAACTCACGTAGAGTGACCTTTTCTTTGGCATCAACTGCGATATGATGCTACATGAGTCGTCTTATTACAGTCATCATCATCACCTGTTACAAGTTGAGACCTATCAGCTTGGTGTTGTGAATAAACAAAATTGATTGATTGATTGATTGAGTATTATTATTATCAGCAATTATTATTATCAGCAATTATTATCAGTAATTATCATTATCATTATCATTATTCTTTGATAATGCACAATGCACTAAAACCGACACAAACAGTATCAAGAAAAAGCTGTTGGCAATGTTTACTTGAGCAGATAAAGAATTTTGCGGAACAAAATCTAGTGAACATCGGCGTTAAAAAGAAAGACCAGATCGGTCTGAAAATCGGGACATGCCCAGACCTGTCCAGGCACGTGGCAAATATGAAGCCAAACCAGGAAGAGAGAGTCTACACATACACCGAGGAATGGCTGCCCCAGTTTGCACAGAAAGAGGAGAGGTACAAACTCACCTCTCGATGAAGATCTATACAAACCCAGATGGGCTCTGGTGAAGTAGTGGACCACCCCTCCCTCCCTCTCTTCCTCCCTCCCTCTGCAGCTACCATCATCGTCAGTCTGGGTTATCAGCAGCAGGCTCCGCAGCCGTCGGGAGCAGAGCCGACGGTGGAGAGGGATGCCGAGGAGGGCCATCGAGATGCAGCGGATGGGGTGCGTGAGTCATCCCTAGGACCCAGTTACTCCGAGCGCAAACCGATTCCACATGTGCTCAACTCAACGGAGCCACAGCAGCAGCAGCTGAAACAGCAGTAGCAGCAGCAGCTGTGGCTGCGGCTGGCACAGCTGTTGCTGCTGCAACGGACAGCTGCGGTTTGCTGATGATGGTGAAAACGATGACTAAACACACTTAACCAACCACACACACAACAGCAGCCAAACAACTTCTATTCTGAGATAACCCATGAACTCATATACATACATACACGATGACTAAACACACTTAACAACCACACACACAACAGCATACATATATTTTATATATATATATATATATATATATATATATACGGTTAATATCTGTACGAGTCCGTGGATAACCATGCATTTATATAAATATAAAAACACATACACATACGCCCCTCCTTCTCCCTCTCAACCACAAATGAATCCACAGTTTATCCACAGTTTTTCCACAGCAAGACCTTGAGCTTCCCTTACCAATGCATAAAGTAGGCTGCGCCCGGTTCAACTAAGCCAAGCAGACGAAAGCCCCCTTTCTGACCCCCACAAATATTGGCAGCTACGGATTATTATTACTATCATTATTATTATTGGTGGTGGTGGTAGTAGTAGCAGTAGTAAGTTAGCCCGTATATTCTTTATTTTTATAACATATCTAGACAGAGTAGTATTAGTATCGTTATCATACTATAATAATTGTCATTGTCTTGTCTTGTCTTCAACCATCCTCGATCCGAGGGTTGGTCGCTCCATGGACAAGTCTTCTCCACCTTTTTCTATCTTCCGTCTCCGTCAACAATCGATGAAAAGGCATATTCATCCATGTGCTGATGTTGTTAAGCCATCCCATTCTCGGTCTTCCCCGCGTCCTTGCTCCTGGTACAGTTCCCTGTATAATCTCCTTTTCCAGGCAGTTTCCCTGTTTCCTCATTAGATGCCCAAAGTATGTAAGTTTCCTTCTTTTAATCTGATTGAGTAGACTTCTTTCCGTTCCTGTTTTCTCTAACACCCATTCATTTGTTTTTTTTTCTATCCATGATACTCTCAGAATCTGTCTTAGGCATTTCATTTCAAACGCATTTATTCTTTCTTCTTCATTTTTCTTGATAATCCAACTTTCACACCCGTAAGTTGCCACTGGCCATACCAAAGCCCTCATGAGTTTCATCTTTGTATCCATCTTTATGTTATGGCTTTTCCATAATTGTTTCAATGATGTTATTGTATTAAGACCTCTAGCCAACTTCTCTCTTATATCCTTGACGTCTGTTGCATCTTCCGTTATCAAAGATCCCAGATATCGGAATGTGTCTACTTGTTCCAACCTTACTCCTCTAATTTCTATGTTACACATTTTCCCTTTTTGTGTCATCACTTTTGTTTTATTCATATTTATCTTTAGTCCTTTGTTCTCTCCTATTTGTTGTAAACGATTGACTACTTCCTGCAGCTCACTTTCTGATCCTGCCAGAAGTACTATATCATCTGCATATCTTAAATTCGTGATTTTCCTTCCTCCTATTCTCACGCCTCCCTCCCAACCTTCTATTACTTCTCTCATGACCGCTTCTGCCATTATGTTAAACAAGTGTGGTGAAATTACACACCCCTGCCTCACTCCTTTCTTTACTCGGAATCCACTTGACAGTGTTCCTGCCACCTTTACTTTTGCCTGTTGTTTACAATATAATTTATTCAATAAATTAATAATATGTGCCGGAAAACCCATTTCTGTCATTGTTATCCACAGTTGTTCATGTGATATACAGTCAAAAGCCTTTGTAAAGTCTACGAAACACATGTACAACGGCTGTTGATGTTCGTTCATTTTCTGCATTATTATCCTGAGATTTATAAGTTGATCTCTTGTTCCCCTTCCTCTTCTAAAACCGGCCTGTTCATCAGATAATTCTGATTCTGTTTTTCTTCTCATTCTCTCCATTATGACCCGAAGAATGATTTTGCTGGCATGAGAAACTAGTGCTATGGTTCTGTAGTTTTCACATTTTCCCATGTCACCCTTTTTTGGTATAGGTATAAAGATTGAATTCGCCCAATCCTCAGGCCAATCCCCTGTTTCCCATAACGCTATACATATGCGATGCATTTGATCCAGTGCTGTATCTCCCGCCGCTTTGAATAGTTCTACTGGTACATCATCCATTCCTGTGCTTTTTCCATCAGACACCTCCTTCATAGCTCTAGCTATTTCTGATCTTAGCGGAACCGGTTCTTGTGTGTAACTTATCTCTTCTCTTGTGTTTCCTTCTGTGTCATCATATAACTCTTCACAATATTCTTTCCATCTTTCTGCTATTCCTTCTTTATCTTTAATCATCTCCCCTGATGTTGCCTTAATTCCAAACAATTGTGGACTAAATTTTCCTGTTAGAGTTTTGACTGTTTTATACACTTCCTTCATATTTCCTGTCCTGTTTTTGTTGTTACTATAATAATTGTCATTATTATTACAAATATTACACAATCAACGTGATGCTGTCAATTGTGAAAACTTTGTATTGTTTCAATTGCTTCAGGTAGTTGTCTGGTTCACTTAGACAGCCATACTTGGAGGTAATTCAAATTGAAATTAGTAACTTCTATCACGTCGATTTCTAATGCACAAGGAGGCACCAAAACCAAGCCGTAATCAGGTCGATATCCAGAAGATCAGTCCGTAGCATGCGTGAAAGGCACGATATAAACGTCCCGTGGGGTGCGCGATAACCTAGTGCAGTGCTTGCCAACCCGAGTGCCAAAGTACTCAAGCGAGCCGTGAACCTGCTCGAGGGATACTGCGGCACCTGGATGGTGGAATGGCAGAACCATAACATTGGTGCAGCTTTTTGATAAATGTGGAAAACAACTGATTATCATTTGTTTGGATCTGACAGATACAGCCATGTGTGCAGTGCTCTTGTGACGTACTTAAAAAGTGCTATATAATATAAACTATCTTGATATTTGCATACATACAATGACATAGGTCTATGTTATTGTTTAGACCTTAAAGTAGTGTAGACAGTTGCAACCTCCGATTGAATACAAGGAACGTTGCTCTTCAGCAAACTAAAGAACTAATTGGAAGAAACTACCGTAGATGGAATAACAGTCTTGAATTAAGATCTTCGGTGGTGTTGACCGGCCATTACGTGAGTAAGGGCACTGCACCTTGAAAATTTTTGGGAAGCACTGGTCTGGTTGTTGGCATGCTGGACTGTCAACCGAGAGATCGAGGGTTCAAATCCGCATTAGGGCAGAAATATGTTTCAAGATTTCTGCCCCAACTCAACTATAACGAGTATGCTGACTGTTCACTGTCTGTGGGAAGATCACAAGGCGAGGCACAGGACTGGCCACAGGCCCTCATAAGCCAAGGCTAAGAAAATGAAGTCGCTAACACTTCATACCCATGGCTGCCTCTCAGGCTAGCTTAAGGACTGCACTTCTTCTACATTACATTACAGCCTTTCATTCTTTTAGAACTTGAACATCAGTAATGCTGGCGAGAAATACCTCTGTACAGTACTCAAAAGTTGCAATAGAACTACCCCAACATACACACACGTGTGTCTCTCACCTAACACAAGTTTAATGACACTCACTGCACTCTCAACCTGACTAAATAGAATAATCGTAACTACAAGTACTCTGGCTACTTCCATGAGACAAGAGAAACATCTTAAAAACAAATGATATCAGACCATTTGGGCTATTCAGTCACCTAATCCATACACATGACAGCAGAAGACTTTTTCTGACAGCCTCCTGCAATGTGAGGTGCTGAACCAACCACCAACCTCAATTCAGCCAGCCTAGGAACTTTCCTTCTCAGCTCTGTTCTACCCAGACTGAATACTGCAAGACACATGAAAGTCAGAGATAAGACCTTTTATCTTAGTCAGCCTACTGACCAACCAATCCCCTGGCTAGGATTCTAGTAGCTTGATCCCTACACCCATTTCACCTCCCTTCCCCTTCCGTTTGGCCATTTGCATCCTATCAAGTTTCTTTGAAAGCATTCATACCAGTAACAGAACTCAATTGTGTCTTGGCCCTATAGCAAACATTCTCCTGTTCCTTAGATTCGACTTACTAACTTTGCACACAAACCATTGACAGCGAATAAAATAACATAATAAAACATATCAAATTAAAAGATTCTTGCTATCAAGAAAATCTCCTTAACTCTTTTCTATTTCCTCATGTTTAGACAATGTCTTTGACTAAAATCTAATCTGTGTTATCGTCATTATCAGGCATATGTTTTAGCTGCATGATTTTAATCACACAAAGGCATCAAATGTGACTATTTAAGTAAGTAGCTTTTAGCTGTTCAACTACACAATCATCAAGTTCAATGACCACATCTTTGAGTTTAAGGAGGACACAGCAAAACAGTCTTGCAACTACGCATATCTGGCAACATCTCAGACTGCTATAGCAGTCACGATTTTCTAAATGCTTAGAACCTAAATAGCATGTAACTGTTCTAGCCTAAAGTTCGCATAAATTATTCATTTTTTAATTACCCTACCCGTGCCGTCATGAACAACGCATTGCATGACGGCCAACCACAGCCGCCATTCGTTTCTTATTAGTCATGAAACCATCAGACGCAGAAAATATTCTTGGCCAACAATTCGTTTACACGATACTTCAAATGATATGAATAATGAAAAATAATTTAGGACCTGCTAAATTAATTTTTAAGTTTTATTGGATAAAACCTTGCACTTCTTTGGGGATTTTTTCTGCACGCAGATATACCATATGCAAGCGATGATTCAATAACCACACCTTGTTTTCACTCAACTGTAGCCCCCAATATGCTCTATTTACCCCTCTCAACCTTACATAATCCACTAAAACTACGTACAGAATGCTATAAACTTCATTTCGACTATAATTGCCAAGAGAGATTTTCCGCGCATTCAAAAAAGGCACTGGCTACGGTACCGTCCGACGGTACCGTTATTTCTTTTCACGGTACCGTCCGCAAATAATCTATGGCCGATTGCACATATCTATGGCGTGAAAGCCGAACCATCAATAGCGCAGTAGTTAAGAGATGAACGAAACTAACCCTAACCCTGACCCTAACCGACCCTCACGACGCCTAATTTGACACTAAACGACCACACGAATACTAACCTGGCCCTAACCGACCCTCAAGTTGTCGGCCATAGACAAATTCGACGCGAAGACAACAACTTAACGTGACAGGCTTTTGCCAATATTTATTTCAACCGGATGTACACGCCATAGATATGTGCAATCGCCCATAGATTATTTGCGCACGGTACCGTAGAAAAGAAATAACGGTACCGTCCGGACGGTACCGTAGCCAGTTCGTTCAAAAAAATACGCAACAAAACCTCTAGTTACTTCCTCGTAACGTATTTTCACCATCCCACCCTAAAACTAACCACTCCGCCCATGACCTGAAAAGTCCCAGACCCTAAAATCCTTTCGAAACTGTAGGTCTAGGCAATCAGAGAACAAAAAGCACCGCCTCCACATACAAACATTTTCACCAAATCCTCGCTGCGCAGCCTCGCCCTCTACACGGAGCAGTCTCCAAATTCAACCATACTGCTCTTTCTACAACGACAAGTCTCGTTAAAAATCTTCAAAAAATAAATGTCGAACTCGCTTCTTGTCGATTCTGTGGTAAAATTTGGGTAATAAGACGAGAAATCGGAGGGAATTGGATCGAAATGCGTAACTAAGCAGAGGGGCCGCAGAGGGGCCGGACTACGAACCTTGCGAAGAGCTGAGACAGGCGCTGCTCCGTCACGCCATCCGGTAGATTTCCGATCCATAAGTATCTCGTTTCTCGAACCATTTTTCCCATTCGACAGAAATGTCGGCATGACGACGACGCCGCGTTTCTCGTCGCGTTTACTTGACTACGACGACGACGATTACGACAACGTTAGACATTATTATCAGACGACGACGACGACACAGTTTTTAATAACACATACGTCGCTCATACACTCTCTCTATGGCATACGCAAGGAAAGCACGCGACGTAGCTGGGCGCTGTTCGCTCGCTGCTTTGCATACGCTGACGCTGGTGGCGCTGTGGCCATGGCCCTCTGCTGTGGCTCGCCCAGCTGTTGTACGCGTTGTCTGGGCGAGCGCAGCCTCTGTACGCCATTGCTGGGCCAGTGGCTGCTGCTCGTGTACAACAGACTGCGCTATGCGGCGAGCCACGGCGGCTACGGCAGCTGCTGACGTCATGCGCAGCCAGCGTGCCTATAAACATGGCTTCTGCAGACGACGAAGACACCACCGATAAACATACGGGTCAATGCGCATGTGCGGCTGACTCACGTGACATGGACGCGAAATTTTAAGGGCTGTCACTTCCCGTTACAACATGTCGTAATTAAATGCACCGTTGCAGCCAATGACTTAACAATTGTTACCAAGCATAAATGTAAAGTTTTGGCATTGAACGCCTCTTGAAATAGGGAACTTGCTTGGATTGCTCTTTTGGCTAAAGTTTCACTTCCGTTTAGTTTCATAAAATCTCATTCGCTAGATGGCGAACAACGCTACCGCTCCCAATGAAAGGTTAATTTTGATTTGTCGCCTACTAATCCAGAGAATTAACGCAACTTGCTTATGCTTACTTATATGAATTCTTCGGGAAAATTGGAATTTTAATAAGTAATAATAATAATAAAAAAAATATAAAAAAAATAACATAATATAAAAAAATAAATAAAATAAAAAGAACCAATAGTAAAAACAAAGTTTTTTACTATATCCATCTAGTATCCTATAATCCGTCATATTAAGCAGTTACCTCTACAAATATAAGCATTTTACAACATAGCGTCCGCTTAATCAAGCACCGCACCCGTTTCTGTTGCAGCCAATGGCAACGCTGGCCAATCACAACGCTGCGTGTCGGAAAATAGGATTCCCGATTCGAAAAGTTGAGTCCCCGATTCTATAAGCTAGCCTTTTTGGGGAGCTGAAATTTTGATAGAATGAAGTTCTGTCTGCCAAGTTTCACGACGATTGAATGATTGTAAGTGATCGAACTAGTCGTCGCAAGATTTGACATTTTAGCCTGTGGCTCAAGCAAGCAAGCAAGCAAGCAAGCAAGCAATCAATCAAGATTCCCGCAAGTTAAAGTAGATGGATAAAAATCATTTGGTTTACACCTGATAAGCACAAGCAGGAAATACCAATACTGCAGTTACCTGTTGAGCGGGCATTTCCATCACTGTCTTTTATTGCACTAGGCCTAGGCCTAGGGGAGAGTTGCCATCATGCCATGAATGGACCACTTAAGAGAAACTGAGGTTTGCTGAATAAATGCTACCGAATTTCTAAAAGGAAATTATGCCATATGATGGGCTGATTAGTCAGGTATGTTGTTAATAAGCAAAGGACAGATAGTAAGTATTCAAGCATTTATGAAAAATAACTAAAACATCTTGAGCTGTGTTTCGGTCCAATCAAGGCAACCTGTTTCCTTAAATGGACCACATGGTGTCCTTGACTGGACCAGTTGCCCTGAATGGAACATACTATTTTAAAGACGTTTTTTAAAGATTATTTGCAACAATAAACACTGAAAACGTTTAAAATTACTTGAGGTTTAAAAGCATGCAATTAGAAGCGTCTCTAGCTAAATGCTAAAATACTATAAAAGTAGTAGAAATCAACCTAATACATGACTAGCATAAACACTGCGAATAAACTAATTAGGACTTCATTGGCAGAATCACTAGTTAATATAGATACGACTCAATGATTAGTTAAAGTCTTTTATTAATACTTAGTTAATACTGTTTGAGTCGAACACTTGACTCTTAATACTAGAATAATTACACACATGATGGAGGGAATGCTGTAGTGTAGAAGTTACACATGGCTTATATAATAAATGTGTCTTTGCACATTCCTTCATCCTCTCAGTCTTCATCTGAACCTGTATACATGCTAGCTGTTGTTTGGCATAATAGAAGCCAATGGAACTTATAATATTATTAGTTATAGAAGCACACTTTAACATTGCAAGTGCCGGTGTCCTTAAATGGACCACGCCTAAATTAATGGTCCAATTTAGGACACTTAATGTGGTCCATTTCAGGCAACACGTACTACTTCTACTTAGACTGCGATAGTTCAACACGCGCCAGCCTTAGCGTAATATCTTTTATTGTCGTTGAAACATGAAACATGGCTATAATTAAAACAAACAAGAATGCATTTTTAAAATCTTCCCTAAAATGTATACCCTCGTTGTTAGGTACGTCTAAAAATAGATCAAAACTACACGAAATAGAGTTTTAACCGCAATTTACTAAATGTTTAGAATTCCACAAAACTTCTTGCAACGATACGATTAATATTCAACTGCGCACGAATACAACAGTTGAAAACGAGGTTAAATGGGTATCTAGGGTGTAAATCGGCTGTGGTCCAATTAAGGCAACGGTCCATTTCAGGCAACTCTCCCCTACTTGTATTTTACTTTTTGCACTTTTATTGCGCCTTGGCTACCTGTTACCTTGATGTTTCTTTTGGGCGCTGTAGAAATTTATAGAATACGATTACCGAAATTGACGTGAAGTTGGACTTTGGTTTAGCACGTCACCGATTTGGGTCAATAGAAGTTGTTAATTACTACCGTGTATTGCAGGCTGTCTGTTCTGTTAGTAGTTAAGATTTATGTCTTCGGTCATTTGTGTTCTTGTGAATTGTTTCAATTGCATAATTGTTCACTGTAGCCGGTTGCGGTTTGGCAACCGGATTGTTTCAATAAACGAAAATATTATTATTATTTATTATCGTTATTTTAATTATAACCTATTTGATTACATCCTTATTTATCTTTGCACACAAGCGCTAAATTCTCAACATCCCGGTAAATTCTTCATGTTTCATTAGGATTCCGAATTTAATTTCCTACCATAGGCCTATTTCAATTTTAGTGTAAAGTGACCTCCCTAGCGTATATATATATATATCTGCAGCGCCTAGTTTCCATGGTGACGTTTAGTATGGAAAGAGCTCACGCAGCCGTTAGTAATCGTAATAGTAATCTCCAAACTTCTAAAGCACCACTCTAAAGCCAAGCGCAGGGCACTAGGTTATTCACGAGCGCTGCGTCTAGTCAGATGGTTGTCCAAAAGGGTAGTCCGAGTCTGGTTTCCAGAGCATCAGAGGGGTCACACTGTCACAGCAGATGTTAAGGTGGGTGTCGTTTAGGTCGAGAATTGGAAGGTACAGCATCAGGTCGGGGTAAGAGTTCTTGAAAAAGAGAAACTTTAGTTTCGATTGGAAAGCCTTGGGTGATGGATAGAAAGGTCTGAGGCAGATGATGGTGGGTGAATGGCGATGATGGTGGAGGAACCGAAAATTGCGGAATTTAGACTATTGCGTTTGCAGATTGCGTTATAACAAAACAAAGGATTTAAATGGTTCAGAAAACGTGTATTCTGCGTTAGAATCTTGCATATTGTTTGTTGTGTTGCATTATTGCATCTATTAACTTGGTACAAGAATTTATAAAAATGCAGTTTAACGCATTAAAAATCGTCGCATTGAGCGACATCTGGGGAATGTGCGTGAATGCTGAACTTCCATCTCAATACCGCAAGGCCTCTATATGCTTAATTTATTTCAAGGAATGGTAACGCGGGAAAATAATATTATTGTATTATAATATCTGGTTAACACTTAAACATAGATGTCGCCCCACTTCAGATGCTGTCTGACATTTAATACGGTGTTTTTAAATATAGGACATAATTTTTAGTAATTTTTACTACGCAAGCATATTATTATTCGTCGATTGCATGGGCGCCCGCACATAGTGGCAAGAGGGGGCACTTGCCCCACCCTCTGGAAAATTGATAGCCTACTTATTTTTTAACTGCTATTTTTTTGTTTAAAAAAAATTTCTTTGCACTGAATTTAAACTAATTTAAAACAATATCCAACCAAAATTTGTTTGGATATTGTTTTAAATTTTACATTTAAAAAACCTCTATGACAAATCCCTATGTTCTTAATTTCCTGTTTTCCATTTTTAAAACTTTTGCTACAAAATTTAACCGTGACCATTGTGTTTTGCCCCTCCCGCAAAAATATCGACGGGCGCCCATAGTCGATTGCCTTCATAAATTTAATTAACTGAAATGCATTTTGTTGCGTACACAATTAAGACGCGACATTTTCCTAATCCTCCGATTATCGCACAATAAGTCGATAACTAGTTTCCAGTCCTGCAATCCGTCACAGAAGATCTTTTGTCGAATGACTTCTTTAGCAATAGCCTATAGTCACTGTTGGCAAGTCATGCGCCCTGCATGTGGTTCATAGCATGTAATGGCTGACTACAGAATTCGCTGCTATATAATTATATACACCGTGTCTCAAAATAAACTGTGCTAAATTGTTTTGGTCAGAACTTCGACAAATTTTCACAAATTTTAATAATCTTTGGTAGGTAGATGGCAAAATGGCTGAAATTTTATGCTATACATAAATTTTCCACCTCACCTGACTCATATCACCGCACTACCTTGTTAAACACAGATGTACCAATTTTTTATATAACGCTTACATTTTAACAATTGTCGAGCCGGGTGTCAAAGTGCATGGGGCATACTATCGCGACAACTTTCTTGCCCAAAAGCTACTGTCAGACATACGCCGGATATCCCAGGGCGAGTTTTTTGTCTTTCAACAGGATGGCGCCCCGGTGCATCAAGCACGCGACACTGTCTCTTTCCTGGAGCGAGAAATCCCCGACTTCATACCTCCAACACTGTGGCCGCCGAATTCACCGGTTTTTAATCCAGTCGACTATAGCATATGGAGTGTGCTCCAGGAGAAGGTTTACCGCTCCAGAATAGCCAACGTCGACGAACTCAAAACGCGTTTGATCGCCGAGTGGGCGAGCTTTGACCAGTCCATCGTTGATGCTGCTATCGGCCAGTGGCGTCGCCGTCTAAGCGCTTGTGTCCGTGTAAGCGGGGCACATTTCGAGCACCAATTCTAACACTTTTAAGCAGATCTGTCATATCAATTAAAAACTCTGCTTAGTAAACCATATTTTACTTTACTGCGTGCTACTTAAGTCGTCAGATAGTTTGTTGCATGTAATAAAATTTAAGCGTTATATGAAAAATTGGTACATCTGTGTTTAACAAGGTAGTGCGGTGATATGAGTCAGGTGAGGTGGAAAATTTATGTATAGCATAAAATTTCAGCCATTTTGCCACCTACCTACCAAAAATTATTAAAATTGGTGGAAATTTGACGAAGTTCTGACCAAAACAATTTAGCACAGTTTATTTTGAGACGGTCACGGTGTATATATATATATATATATATATATATATAGAGAGAGAGAGAGAGAGAGAGAGAGAGAGAGAGAGAGAGAGAGAGAGAGAGAGAGAGAGAGAGAGAGAGAGAGAGAGAGAGAGAGAGAGAGAGAGAGAGAGTAAAACATCACCTAGCTATGCTCAGTGGCGTAAGCCGCGTAACGAAGGGAGGGGGCAAAGAATTCCAGAATGTTCCAGCTATATTTAGTATCGTTCCATTAATTGTGCTCACTGATAATGCGCTATATTTGCATGTGCATGCGTCATAGTCGGAAAAATCGTTCGAACTCTTCTCAGCTGTATTATTTTTATGCATTTATTAAGCGCAATTATCTAATGACCGAGCATTAATCGATGGCGCTGAGGAAGGATTTACTCAAGGTCCCTAAACAGTTACCGTCTCGAGGGGAGGAGGAGGAGGAGGAGGAGGAGGAGGAGGAGGAGGAGGAGGAGGAGGAGAAGGAGGAGGAGGAGGAGGAGGAGGAGAAGGAGGAGGAGGAGGAGGAGTAGTAGAGGAGGAGGAGGAGGAGGAGGAGGAGAAAGAGGAGGAGGAGGAGGAGGAGGAGAAAGAGGAGGAGGAGGAGAAGGAGGAGGAGGAGGAGCAGGAGTAGGAGGAGGAGGAGGAGGAGGAGGCGTTAACTATACGCTCTCCACGTTACAAGGCGAACGCTCTATAACCAATCGGCTACCTCGTCTCATGCACAGTGTCATCAAGTCGATCATGACACTCGTCCTGCTTGACAAGACAGTGTTTACCTGTCGCAGAATAAATTCAGTTTGATCGGTGGCCGACTTACCGTCGCCTATTTGCACGCAGCACAAAGCTCCCGTCAAGCGCATCAACTCGAGCGTAACGATGGGGCGTCCAACTGAGCATCATGACCTTCACGACGTGTGCGGGAACGTAAACAGTTGCTATCATTCAGCTAACGGGCATCACCCTTTTCGAAGAATATACTCCGATGGTGGCATCGTATAAAGTAGACCCCATCAAGAAAATTTGTAACTTGGCAACATTATAAACTGCAGCTTAATGTATCGTAGTTTATCATCGATCATCGAGACGAAAGCTTAAAAGACAATCACAGACGCTCAGTCAAGTTCGACGGTACGCTTATTGGCCTTAACTTTTGGTTGGACCAACTAATGAAGACATTGGTAAGATTTGTTTTTATGCCCAGGTGGCGTCTCATGCTGCTTGCAAATTGTGTGAAGGTGATATTAAAATGTATGGCGGGGTGGTGGTGAATTTCAGCTCAGTTTTTGGGGTGTGCGCAATAGTGGTCAGCGTGCTGGACTGTCAGAAGTTTAAATCCTGCAAGGATAGAATTTCATAGAAATTAGAAAGTTGTTTAGAGATTTCTGTTCCACACACGCCCTATAATGAGTACACTATCATCTCATGAATGACCGTACGTACACTGTTGATGGGAAGATGAGACGGCGAGGGATAGGACTGACCACCGGTCCTCATATGCCGAGGCTTAGAAAATGAAGTCGCTAACACTTCATGCTTATGGCTGCCTCTAGGGCTAGCCTAGCTATATTGGGACTTCTTTTCTTCTACGCCCTATAGAGTTATCCACCTAAATGCTTTCAATTCTTATTTCCACACAGAATGGCCATTTTGTACTATATTTTTCATTGCCATAAATCTGTTCTCTTCAATTAAGGAATGTTCCATTTGCAACCCTCTCCCTCATCCTCTCCCTCTCTGTCTCCGTCTACCAATTCCTCTGCGTCTCCCTGTTGCTGTCTGTCTCCGTCTCCCCTTACCTTCCTCCCTTTGCCACTCTGCATCTGCCTTTAATACCGCCTTCCACGAATAGGTCTAAGAATGAATTACGATGATGTGCCAACACAACAATTAAACTGCAAGTTATAGCGTCATGAGTGTCATCTGTTAGCAGCTGTAATCGTTGTTTTGGATACGCGTGAAATCGTATAGCAAGCGGTCTTTTCAGACGTCACCAGTGAGTTACGTACGTATGCTAGTCATATATAGTCTATCAATTCCTTTCGCTATGCTTCATTGCCATAGCTTCATACATAGATGGACCTAGATATACGAGAACACATTTTTCAAAATAAACGGTTCAAAACAAAAATAGGCTGACAGAAAAAAATAAAGAAATTGTACACAGGAGACTGAATACAATTCATGCGTTAAGACGCGATATTTGGGGCGAGTGGCAGTGGGGGTGCTACAGGAGGGCAAGCCAGGGTAAATGCCCTGCTAAAAAAACATTTGCCCTGGTCGTTGCCCTGCCACAATGCTGCCAGAATGTTTGCCCTGCCGAGAATTTATTTGCGGCATAAATCGCCCCCGCACCGGTTATTTGTATTTTGTACTTGTATGACTGTCCTGGCTGGCTATAGGGCCTATGTCCTGGGTTCAAAAATGCCTGGCGCCGCCTCTACCGAGGGGTGTCGAAATTAACACGAAATTCAGCGCTCGTGAATAAGCTGGGGCCCTGCAGCGCTTGACTATACGCTTTAGAAATCCGAAGTTGATGATAACAGGTTGAGGACGAGCGAAGGAGAAAGACGCCAAAGATTTTCGTCTCTCAGTTTGTATAACTCATTCATTCGATCAGTCCTGAAATTTATACAGCTCCTCTTCAAGAAGCCTACTCAAAGGCTTCTTGCTAACAAATCTAGAGCATAGCGTTTAAATGAAGATATGACTATTAGAGCTTGGCTGGGGGAGGGGCAGTCCAAGCCATCAACAGTAGGCTAGATTGAAAATTGCATTTTAAAGTGTATTCGGCCTATTTGTCGGTGTGCGCGGCAGTCTAGTAGGCCTAGTTAGAGTGCTGAATGTCAATCGAATGGTGTGGATTCAAATCGCCGCCAGATAGCCTAGGAAATTCTAGATTTCGGCTCCACCTAGCGAACTCAGCTATAATGGGTACACTGACCGCACTATGTCCGACAGTTTGGGCAGACCAGAAGTGGATATCATTGCCTACTTGTAAATCCAACATGCGTCCCGTAATCTATGTGGGCTAAGCGATTGAGAGTTTGTCGACTTACGTACAAGACTGCCAATTGATCAGCAGCACTGCTGTAATTCATAGTCCGCTGAACTATTGAGACATAACCTCAAATCCTCAATGAGCTGAACCAGACAATAAACACTTCACTCTATGCCCCGCCACACATAAATAGGGAGAATATTAGAGCGTCTAGGTCATCAAGATGAATTATTCGCCTTCAGAGCTCAAGGGATGTCCATGCCTCCATGGTATTATTATTAGAGCCTACTTATTGATTTAAGATTACGCAAAAGAGATCGTTGATAAAGTAACGTAAACCAATATGCCGATATCAGAATTATTCGCCTTCAGAGCTCAAGGGATGTCCATGCCTCCATGGTATTATTATTAGAGCCTATTAGGCCTATAGTTTGTTGAAATTGTCGTTGATAAGCTTTCTCTAACAGTGATAACTAACACATTTCTCCTATCAAGGCCCTTTGCCACAACAAACGGTTGGAATCCAGGTCGTCGACGTGTTCTCAACGGTCTTTTAATTGCAGTTAATAAACTAATTAAATTTTATCTTGCTGAGTAAGCGGCCGATATTAGAACTACGTACATAAATTATGAAAGCCTTCAAGGTCGGATCTAGAGTCTTTCTGGTCATGCCCGTTCTTCCGCTTGACGCCGGACGACACGCCATTGGTTAGCGTGGGTAGCCTTTGACCTTTGAAGTACCTGGTAACGAAACTAATGATTAAACTAATTAAAAAAGGTCGTAAAATTGAAAAGTCAAACAAAGTCAGCTAAACTGAAAATTTGACAAGGCAACTGGGAAACTATATAGGACTACCGAATAATGTCAGGAAACTTTAAAAAAAATAACAGCTGGAAGAAATTCACGAACCGAAATTGTAAAGTCCTGGAAAAGACGGATATTTTTTCTGCTTGATAAACCCCAACAAAGTAGCCTAAAATTGGCAAAGTGAAGTGGAATCTTGTAAACTTTTGGGATCCCCCGCCAGCACACTAGAGTCAGCCACAAGCAAATTTGCGTTATGAGCTATATACATTAGAACTTCACACCTTGGAAATGGATCACTGTAGAAAAATTGGCTTGCACAGGCCGTAACAAGGTTACATATGTAGGCCCTATATGCAAATACAAGTAACGTGATTGGATGGCACCAGAAAAGTAAACTCCGCCCACACAAGTTTGTTCGCTTAAGTCGAAGTGATTTAATAACACATTGTCGTATCCAAGTAGTTTTATTAGAAGACTAGTACAATGCAGTATTTCAGTCAACTTTAAAGTTAGATGGCGCGCCGCACATGGTGTAGCCATTAGGCCTAATTGTAAGATCATAAATAAAATCCCTGGTTATAGTTTTCTTTTCGAAGCAAAGCTAAACGGTAAGATTACTGTTATTCCGACCGCATGACGCACCCGAGTAATCCATCTAGTTCCCTTCTTTAAATCTTTATTCCAAATTATAGAACATGAATGAATAAAATATTATGTGAACGGTGGTTATAAGGAAACTCTGAGTTTATGATACAATTCGCGTGCCATAGTTGTAGGCGGGGTCGGTGACGTAGTGGTGTGTGGCTGTTAGGCTGTCGTGGTTTTTCGTTATCGTTCGGTTCATTAATGTTGTGAGTTGCGTTGAACACTGTTTGTGGTTTATACGCGTTCAGCTAAACGTTTGAACTTATCTTAATCAAACCAAGAATAGTTTCCGTAAGCACGCCGCTGAAACTATCTAGGACGTGGACGAATAAATTTGTTTAAAGACAAATGCTGCAAATGTAAGTTGACGGCGACTTTTCTTTACTTGTGTTTCCAATGGTTGTGCGTACTATGTAATGTAAATCGTCGAAATCTCTCGGCGCAACGCACCTTTGTGGGTCAAGCTTAAACACCGGCGCTATATCAACTAGATTTCGGTGTCAGGTCAGAAGCCGAGGGTGAAGCCAAGGAGACTACGGGGATATCTAGAGGCGGTGCCAGTCAATTATTTATGTAACCAGGGCATAGCCAGGACAGTCATACAAGTAAACAGTGCAGGGGCAATTTATGGCGAGCAAGGCAAAAATTCTGGCAAGGCTTGTGGCAGGGCAACAACCAGGGCAAATGCCCTGGCTTGCCCTGCTGTAGCACCGACTGTGGGGAAATCGTTCGTGATGGTTGGGTTTCGGGCTTGGCAGTGGGAAGTGGGAACACGACTTGATAACCACGGTAACGATTTGGTGTAGCCTAGGCCTACAGGAACACAACAGCATCGTCATTAAATTGAAGCTTAGCCCTGTATGGCACTGCCTTATTCACCCGTACCTCTTTCAAATTGCGTATACACCATACGCTACCTCTCTGTTTTGCGGACTGATAATGAATATTGATCTGATTATGGCTTGGTTTTGGTGTGCCATCGGTTGATGCATTGTGCATTAGACACCGGCGCAATAGAAGTTACTAATTAGAATTTTACGGCTTTTACCCTTACGTGGAGTCAATAATTCTAAATACGAACCAATTCAAACTGCCGGTAAACCCGTAGTTTAGGTTGGTAAATTATTTTATATCATCAAATTAAAATGGAAGCTGGATTAAAGAAAAAATTTGTTTCACGAACTCGAAGTGGGATTGATGCAGGGCTGTTAAAGGCTTGGTTTTTGGTTTTTTTGGTTTTTTTAAAAAACCAAAAAATCCAAAAAACCGTAAATTTTGCTTTTTTGGTTTTTTACAAATTTTTAAATCATAAATGACAAAAATGGCGTCTCTTAAACTCTCTTGGCAATTGTTGTATGGTCTTTGTTAACTTCGTTTTATGACATTCTACGGTTCTACTGTTCTAGTTAATTTCATTTATATGCATCTGATTAATTTGAACGGTATTAGGCCTATGCCATTTTAATGAGTTTTATGATCCGAAATAGGAAAATCTCAAAAACAATAAGCTTAAACCAAAAAACCATAAAAAACCAAAAACCAAAAAACCAACTTTTCATTTTGAAAAAGTTTGGTTTTTTGCACCCCTGGATTGATGAAACCATTTCTGTCTTGAAATAGAAGTTGGATTGATCGAAATAATTTTTACCGTAAATAAAAGCTGGATTGATGAAACTAAGTTTTTGATGCAATAGAAGCTAGAATGTGGAAATATTTGTTGCCTTAAGTAGAAGCTGGACCCATGACAATAGTTCTTTGCTTAAATAAAAGTTCCATTGATGAAAAATATTTTGTTGGTTAAATAGAAGTTGGATAATTTTTCATTAAATGGAAGCTGGATTGATTACAAAAAATTCACAATGAAATGAAAGCGGGATTGATGATAGTTATCATGGACATAGGTAGACTGCTTACTTACCAATGTCAAGGACGGCATTGAAGATATTCAAATAATGTACCAACCTAAACTACGGGATAACCCAAACTGCCCCCCCCCACAACACCGATTAGTGACACTAAAATCGGCCTGGTCGCAGATTCATACCCCTAGGTGTTTGATTTCTGTAGCCTTCAATGGCTATCGTGTTCTGTGTACGAGTGCTTTTAAATCCAGGATGCCAAAGTAAACAGATCCAACCAGGGTCCGTTGAATATTGATTACAATGATTTCCAATGCGTACCTCTGCAATGCGTACCTCTGGTCTACATTAGACACGATCAATTATCATTTCGTCATTGACCCACTTCGCAAGATAGTCAGTCTCGCTCGTACCACCTTCGCACACATATTTGATAATCCTAGAACTTCTACAGCCCCACCGCATAGAATGCTCAAGACATCAGTGGATGGTTGCTACAGATTGCCTTATGCCTTCAGGCAAGGGGTGCTTGATAGTATAGTGGTTAGCGTGCTGGACTGTCAGTTGAGAGGTCTGAGGTATACCTCGATTACTGATACATTCCCAAAAGTATGGAAGCAATTTTGTTGTCTTAAATTAGAAGTTGCATTCGATACATTTTGGTGTTGTATATGGGAAATGGGTTTCAGTAATAACTAATTACATTGCGCAAGCGGGCTCCAGAGTTTTACCCCTCCACGAGCTACTTTTTTAAAATAATTATCAGGAGGATCTTAGCAAACTATACAAGTGATTTTGATGACTTTTTATAGTAAATCCAAACATACAGGTAGATATATATATATAGCACGGACTCATTGGAGATGTTTCAGCCATGCAAGTTTGTAGTTTGGGTTTATAATAAATTTTTAAAGCGGTATTCCATTGCGCAGAGGTGAATTTTTTTAACTTCAAAGTTTGTACAAATTACGCCAGTTCCTGTGTTTCCTGCACTCTGCGTGCCGTAAGTTTCCATCGAACCTTATTTTGAAGTTGATAGTTAGACTGTTATGCTGCGTTGTTTGATTGCTCATCTTGCTGTCATTGCACTTTACGTTTTTACAGTTTTTATTGTAAAGTCTCATGTTAATAAAGCATACCTGTTTACTCGCGTAAAATTTGTATTTGTATTGTATTTACATTTGTATTTGTTGTTTTAATTTTTACGTTCTTTCTTATTCTTATTTGTCAATGTAGCATGTACCTGCTGAACTCGAGCTGTTCATTAGCTACGTTTGTAGTGCTCTGTTGCTGTTAGAAGTAAAAAACTAAATCTAAGTAGATCGAGTTAAGTACGAAAAGTTTGCATTTTATCGACTATTTTTGTTAAGTGATGTTATAAAGTGAGCACTGAGCAGGCATCAAAAGAACAGCGTGGAACAAGATTTATAGACAGACAATGCGTGCTGGTCACAACTCTGATATTCAAATGTGTCCAGGTATAACAGCCTTAGGCAATACGTCTTTTTGTCATGTGTTGTTCAATGCAAGAGCTTTAACACTTTAACGGCGAGCTATATTGGTTTCTCTGTCACTTTTAGTACACTCTCGTCGTTAAAGTGTTAAAAAAGGCTTTGGTCCTTGTCTGATATATGCAGAGTCTTTCAAACATAATGACATAATTTAAACTGTGCTGCAAGGTGTAGTCATGCTTTGGACAATCAAATCAAAAGCACAACACATTGCCCCATTGGCATTGACCTCATTACGGCCTGGTTTTCGTGTGCTACTGGCTGATAACTGTTACATTAGGATTTGACATCGGCGCAATAGAAGTCACTAATTAACAATTACTAATTAACATTTACTAATTAAGAATCCTTTGGACAGGTCCATTTCAGATACGTGGTGTCCAATTGCTCATACTTAGCTGTTGGGAGGCAGCAGAAGAACAAGAGTCTTGGCCTGTCTACTGCAAACAGATCTATATGTAAACAGTATCTTTGGGTAGCCACAGCTCACGTGACCCAAAGCACGTGCGTTGAATCCTCTCACGTTCTCTGGCTCTTGTGTAGGTAGGCAGTTACTAGGCACCTTTGTGAATGTATCTGCGTGTATGAAAAGACTTCTTTGTAAGCAAGCCTTTGTTCAAAAGATGCCAGCCATTCTTTGCGATTGTTTACACACGTTTGTTTACTTAAGGTTTCTGATTCTTTTTGTACAGAACAGTCGAGGTCTTTCTAAGAATTCGTGGGATGATAAGAACTTTGCAAACACAGAGTTATGGGGTTCAGGGACCGAAAGGATTTGTTGGGGAGGTCATTGTCGGGTACGGCCCTTTGTGCCTCTGGACATATTTGAAATATGAGTCATGTGGCCTGTTTATAAAGTGGCAGTTAAATTGAGAAGGATTACAGTCTCAAGTGCACTTCTGTATATAAGTCACTCAAGGCTGTGAAGTTGTTTTGCACACTTTGTTTAATATAAATCTTTGGGGCCAAGACGGATGGGGCAGGGGGGAGAAATACCTATGACCTACTGGCATGCTTCAGTTGTTGTTGGTGAATGGAGTCTGGAATAGAGTCTGTGAGGATAGGAATTGCAACTTCTTCCCTGTGCAGTGGTAGTAGTTTCAGTTTAACAACACTGTGTGATAACAAAGATCATTAGCGTCGCCCTCCTGCTTCATCCAGACTTGGGACTGGCACTAGGGCACGCACGTGCAGTGGCGGAGAAAGCTGCCATGACCTCTATTTGTGCCCTGCTTCAACATAACGACGTGGGCTTCAGCATGTCTGAATGCTGTTTTCGGTTAAGAGTTGATCGTAAAACTGTTTTCCTCAAGTGACCATAAAAAGGTCAAACTGTCACACAGGATGCTTATTTTATGGCTTTTCTGGCTAAACACTGAGCATCATCACAATTAAAATGCCATGAGATGTTTGCTCTTACCATGACATTGTCTCCCACCTGAATTCTCAAATTCTCTGGTCCTCCATCATGTCTGTCAATCGCCATATATAATATCAGGTACCTAAAGAAGCCCAAATGTGCATATCTCTTCTCGGGTTTAGGACTCTGAAGGTCACCTCTTTGGAAATCTTGCTCCGATCCATCGTATTCACCTCCTTCCCACATTAATCTAAACACAATGAATTGTAAGTCTCCTTCCTTCTCTGGTCTTCCAGGAACTTGATCTTGTTCGGTGATATCTCTGGAAAAACCATCTGAATTTGAGTCGTCCTCATGAATAAGCTGATGCCCTCCAGTTTGCTTTATAATCGTGCTTTAGAAACTCTGAGTTTGCAGTTTCTACAGCAGTTACATACAGTTAACTGTGACCCTGCTGTTACTGTAACCTGTAAGAATGTAGCAGATATATAGCCATGTTAGAATGCAGTAGAGGAGAATGCAGTAATTGTGTTAAAATGCAGGAACTGTAGGTCTGTAAAAATGCAGAATACAGTGACTGTACTACTTTTTTGAATGCTGTAACTGTTATCCTTTCAAAATACAGTAATATACTGTAGCCCTGCAAGATGTTGCAATACAACCCTGTAAGAATACATTAACCATAAACTCTTTAGAATTACAATTATGATGTAAGTGCTACTACCTAATGACCAAACATCAATCGATGGCGCCGAGCCATTGTGCGTGAAGAACTTCTAAAGGTCCCTACGCAGTTACTGTCTCGGGGAGGAGGATCGAACCCTTACTTTCCACGTTACAGTTGCAGTTTCATGCAATTTCTACCAAGGTTTCTCACTTGATACGGTAAGTCCTGTCTCGATACTTTGTTGTATAATCTCTTTTGTTGTTGCAATTTCAAGCATCAACCACTCTCACCGTCTACATTGTCGACGTGCCTGACCGATTTTCCTGTTGACTTGGACTATTTATCGGTTTCAAGAGGCACTCCAATTGAAGACGGTGGCCTCCGAGGTTATAATTCACAAAGTTCGACAGCGATTTTTGCAACCTTACCCTATGCAGTCTGACTTGCTCGGTTTCTTTTGTTGCCTCGACTTAGCTTTCTCAATGCTAAAATCCAGAGATTATAGGATTGCAGTTTTCGCGAACCCTGACCAAAGTTCATACCGGCTGTGTGTCATGAAGTTATAGCCTTTGTCGTAGTTTTCCATTGTCATAAAGCTTCAAATAATAGACCAATGGTAAGCGTGTAGTTTAGCGTCGTAAATTATCCGCCATTGCATGGGTTTCAGGGTGGATCGAAAACAAGTCGGATTGACGCAACGAATTTTTGCTAAATAGAAGGCGGATTGATGAAAATAATTGTTCCTTAGCTAGAAGTGGGCCTGATGAAACGAATCTTGCTTAAATAGAAGCTGGATTAATGGAAAATAATTATTAATTACATAAAAGTTGTATTGATGGAAAATAATTCCTGCTTAAATGGAAGCTGGAATGATGAAACGAATTCTTGCCAAAATCGAAGCAGGATTGATGAAAAGGATTCTTGCCAAAGTAGAAGTTGCAGTGATGAAAAATAAAAATGCTATAATGGGTGAATAATTTACGACTACACGTTTACCTAAAATACAGTACAATCATCTTTTATAGTGGTTCAAATGGTTGTTCAGAACCTTGCTGGAAAGTGAATGTTTTTCTTCTGCAAACTTTTAATATTCCACTGTTGACAGTACCTCCGTTCATATATTTAGTTATTTATGAGTTTGTGTGTGTTAAGCATAGTCTCGTTTAGTAAATCGCATTGTAGGGTGTGTTTGTGGGTGTGTGTTTGTGTGTGTGCGTCTGCTGGGGTAAATTGCTGTCGTGCAAAGGTCAGAATAATATAGCAAGTGTAAATGCAGACGATTTCTATAGGAGCCCTCGTATGTTGTCGACCCTGCTCTGTTTTCAATGAATCCATCACCACCGCTGCCCCTTTGAATGGGTAACACGCCCTTTTTATTAAAGATGTCGTGTTCGGACCCTGCTAGCCCGAGATTTAAATCTCTTAAACATAGGCGGAGACTTGGTCTTGGGTTTGGTGGGGGGAACGGTGAAGGAGCGGCCGGAGTTGGTAGTATTTTAAGCTGTCATCTGAACAAAATTGCTCTATAATTTGAGTACTGATAGGAACCAGCTGTCACTCATAGCTTACATGTAGATTGAGTCGTGTTTGAGTTTGGGGGAGGGATGTGCCCCTCCCCTATTTAATTTTTTTTAAATTTACACACTGTAATGGTAGGTTTTAAGCTCTCATCTGAACTAAATTGTTCTATTATTTGAGTGCTGATAAGAACCAGCTGTCACTCGTAGCTATTATTATTATATTCATGAAATATTTCAGAAATATTGGGGGGGATATAAGCAGCTCCGTCCCCCACCTCAAGTTTGGGGGGGGGACCGTCCCCCTCTGTCCCCTCTAAGTCTCCGCCTCTGCTCGTAAATAAGTCGCCACCAGTGTGCGAACCAGGATTGTACGCACATGGATGTACATTGTACATTGTACATGTACCGATGGTAGACGATTCCAAATAGGAGGAGCAAGCAGAGCAGACATAATAATATACGTAAGCTAATGCAAGTTCGTTACAGACTACTTTATTCGTTATCCAACAGGAGTATTTCAGTTTAGAAAGGGTCACACGTGGATGGACGTGAATGGGAGTCATCATCTCCACCATGGCGTCCTTTTCAAACAATCACCCACCTTTTTTAAATACGCCGCTGTTTCTTTTGTTCGCTCTGTTTTTCGCCAGCTTCTGTCAACATCGATTGTCTGCAGATAGTCGATTTTTTTGCCTCTTTTCATGTCTTAAGTCATGTAGGTGGGTCATGACGTATACTTTTAAGATGACGTGATGATGGACATGATCTAAGACCGCTGTCACTCACTCTGCTGTTCACTTGGAACTCTCGATGACCTCTGCAGACATCCAGTTCTAACTGGCGGTCGGCGGTTTTGGCCGAACAATGCGCGACTGTTCTCTACTTGGCGCGTCGTATGTTGTTGGTTGTGCTTTTCAAATAGGCTCCGAGACGACGTTGGTCTATGCGGCCTAGTTTGCTACGGCGCCGTAAGCAAGCCTATTCAATTGATCGCGCTATGGGGCGCCAATTGAACAATTCACTTGTTCCCAATGAACTTGAAGGGTGCGTTACGACGTTTTCCATCTCTGTCACTCTGTCTTTTATTCGAAATCGCAGTTCCACAACAGCCGTCGAATGTTGTGCCTAACGAAGTACTAAATCTTTCAGTATTTTTAGTTTATTTTCAGATTTCCTACCCCTCTACTTTCACCAATTATTAAGACCTAGAGCACACAACCGTACTCTCCCACCCACAGACAACTCTCAATTTATTCCCAGGTCCTTATATAAAAATATTTACTAGTCTATTTTTAAAGACAACTCTCAATTTAGTCCCAGATCCTTATATAAAAATATTTACTAGTTTATTTAAAGTTTTCTAGAATTAACTTTTGTTATCCATTATCACTCATGTTAGCATTTCTGCATTTTTGTCAGATTGTTTTTCTCAATAAAACGAATATATGTGTAAATAAGTCTTAATCGTAATTGTAAACTCCAAATTTCTAAAGCACTACTCTAAAGCTAAGCAAAGGGCACCAGCTTATTCATGAGGGTTGCATCGTATCAGATTGGTTGTCCAGGGATCGATGTCCGTGGTCGGACCATGGACGTCAGAGTCCGGTTTCCAGAGAGGCCAGGGCAGGGAGAGGAGGCAGAGCTAAGGCGGGTTTCGTCGAGGACGAGAAAGCTTGGAAGGCAGAGGATTAAATAAATGGATTAGGTAGGATTTCTGGCAAATGTGGGACTTTCATTTGTAGTTGAAAACCTGTGGAGTGATAGGAGCCAGAGACAGATGACGGTGGGTGAGTGGCAGTATTAGTGGAGGAACTGAGAATATGCGGAATTCAGGGAGGAAGTTAAGGCACATCTGATTGACTGAATTGTTAAGGAGTCTTAGCGCTTGTCCAGCCGCATATTGCCGAGTGAGTTGCCGTTCCAGAGCGTGATCACCAGTCACAATATCACCGGATATAGTTTGGACCGCTAGAGGGATATTTATACCTCGGGCAAAATAATAATAATAATGATGATTTACTCCAGATAGTATCTAAGAACCTGAGGGATTATTAATACCTTGGGTGAAAAAAAAATAATAAGTGGTCAACAAGTAACCAATCACGAAGCAAACTCAGAAAGGACGCATTCCTATTGGATTATTCAAATGTTTTCACACTGATATTCTACGTACTGACGAATAGTTTTTTTAATACGAGTTTGAATTGATTGATCATGGATACAGTATTTCTGAAATCCTCAAGTTGGGAATTCCTTTCAACTGACGTGTATCTGTGTCTCCGTCTGTCTTTGTGTGTTTCTGTTTCTCTTTGCCTTTGTTTACTTGCCTAACCGGATTGCCTCTTTCCGGCTTGCCTTCCTCGTGTCAGTCTGCTTGACTCTCTGTCTTTCTGTCTGGCTGCTGGTCTGCACTTCCTGTACTGTCTGCCTGCTTGCATGTTTGTCTGTGTCAGCCTGTTTGTCCTGCTGTTTGACTGCGTGTGGTTATGTGTTTGTCCATTTTGTTATGTGCCTACGTGATGTTTGCCTGGGTAAATCTTTCGTCGGTTGACTGACTCTGCTGTTTGTCTCCGATTATAACTTCAAAAGTTTCCGAATCTTAAGATCTCGTCCAAGTGTCGGCGCTGCCTCCTCTCGCTCAATGTCACCTCGACCTTGTAAAACTTTCCACTGACCTTCACCAAACGATTTTCAACCCTCTTTCATAAATAATTCATGTATTAAGTATTTATGTCTCACTGGCGACCCCTAGTGAGCTAAGTCAAGGACCTCTGTCATAATAATATAGGAGCCATGGCTCAGTTATGTAGTGAGTCACTATGTTATTGTTATTGGGATGATCGGATGTCAAGGCAGAGGGCTCATTGCACGGGCTGTTTAACTGAGTTTTGGTATTAAAGTTGAGAACGCGTCATACTTTGACTGAGCTGATTAACTTCTGATCTTTTCTCTGGTATTGGTTAGTCAGTGCACACAATGTTTTTCCTCTGTATGTTGTACCAATAAAGCAGTTATTATTGTAATTGTAATTAGTATCTTCTATCGCACTGGTGTCTAATGCTCAAGTGATCAACTAATGACACACCAAACCAAGCTACTACCAATAAAATGCATTTTACGGCGTACTGTAATCATTTACTGTGTAATATGTACTATAGGCTACTATTTGCATTGCTGTACGAAACTTGATGTTGCACTGTTTATCAAGGATTTAGCTAATTCATATTTCTGAAATGTTGTTCTAGGTGTCCCTAGTTAGCGGGATCTTGATCCCTTTGGGGACTCCTCTTGCGGCCAATCCTGATACTTTATGTTGAAATGTTATGTGTTTTTCATTTGGCTTCAATAAAAGAGATTTGATTTGATTTGATTGATTGATTGATTTTCCTGATTATCCGTTCGGTATTCGGTTCGGACCGGATTTTGCACTATTCGGTATTATTCGGAATAGGTGATCCCAGGCCTTAATATCCGAATAACAAAAAGTAATATTTTTGACCAAAAACAATTATTCTTTCTTTAATAAAGAATAGTAACCTGTTTTGGCAACCTCCTTCGCTAATCTTTCATCTTTAATTAATTATAATAATAATAATAATAATCTTTTCTTTATTGAAGCGCCTGACAAACGCACTGTGCTGTACATTTACAAGTTATGCAATTTAAATCTCAACTACTAACAGAACAGACAGCCTGCAATACACGGCACTAATAGCAGCCTACAAAGCATATCCGCCCAACGGCTGTACATTTACAAGTTATGCAATTTAAATCTCAACTACTAACAGAACAGACAGCCTGCAATACACGGCGCTAATAGCAGCCTACAAAGCATATCCGCCCAACGGGGGCTCGAACTCGGTACCTCTCGCTCTCTGTGCCAGATGTTATCAATGCGCTATCGGGTCCGTGTAAATAATAAAATTGCTACTCGACGGGTCAACAAAATGGCGGACAGGGCTTTTTCTTATGCCATGCGGTTTCACACTTTCAAATGTTAATTTCTTTTAAATAGTTCAGTGCATAAACTCTTTTTGGAATTACATCTCGGGATAATATACAAGATTCTGTTTTCATTTCTGTTTTATTAACTATTCGGATCGGAATCTGCGAAAATAGCAGACCAACTATCCGGAATCGGAAATCGGTTAGAAAAAGCCAATCGGCTCATCCCTACTGTAAAAGTGACGTTTCGCTGCACGTCATGGTTTGTGGCCAAATAAAGGGGCTGTAAACTAATAGCAAATATTTGGCCTATACACCAACCAAGTCAAAATTATCACTTTACATTCCAATCAGATAAAAAACTAAAACTTGCGGCATTCAAATCTGCCTATATCAGTAGGCCTATTGTAAGTATGTCTCACCCAGCATAGTTTGCCAAAATCGAAACACCGGATTTCTCTCAAAAGCGCAAATGGACGCCTATTTTCCCTAATTTCACAAACATAATATCAATTTTTTCCGGTTTAATCTTTAGTTGTAGGCTACGGCTGTTTAAAGACACTCTCGCCTCGACTACTGCAACTCTGTCCTATCCGGTCTACCTTCATCGACACTGCAACCCTTAACCTCAGTTCTACACACCGCCGCTCGCCTAATAAAAGATCTTGGTCCAAGAGATCACATCACGTCTACACTGCAACAACTTCACTGGCTTCCCATCAGCGCCCGTATCACCTTCAAAATCTGCCTCCTCATGTATCACATTCACTCTGGAACCTCTCCCTCATACATGGCATCCATGGTCACGCCATGTTCACTTTTCAATACTAGAGGACTCCGATCGTCGACGAGAGGGGATTTCACCGTACTTCGCACAAACCGGAAGTTTGGAAACCGTGCTTTCTCTATCTCAGGACCCTTTGAATGGAACCGTCTTCCACCTTCAGTTCGACAGTGCATATCTGTTGCACAGTTTAAAACAAAATTAAAAACCTACCTGTTTACCTTGCACTATGACTAAGAATGTAGCGAAACGCGCTCTCGTGCAAGACTTGTCTTGTTAAAGCGCGCTATAAATGTTCATTTGTATTGTATTGTATTGTATTGAAACCAGCATATTTTCAACGCGACGTTTGAATCGAAGAGACGCCATTTTTATCCATCTAGTTTAACTTGCGGGAATCTTGATTGCTTGAGCCACAGGCTAAAAAGTCAAATCTTGCGACGACTAATTCGATCACTTACAATCATTCAATCGTCATGAAACTTGGCAGATAGACTCGCCCTCGCAGACACTTCATTCTATCAAAATTTCAGCTCCCCAAAAAAGGCTAGCTTATAGAATCGGGGACTCAACTTTTCGAATCGGGGAATCCCCTTTTCCGATACGCAGCGTTGCCATTGGCCAGCGTTGCCATTGGCCGCAACAGAAACGGGTGCGCTGCCTCATTAAACGCATGCTATGTTGTAAAATGAACGCGGACTATTTTCAGAGTACACGTTATAGGATACTAGATGGATATAGTAAAAAACTTTGTTTTTACGGGCTGTATTTTATTTCAATTAAAGAAGTGCGTAACATGACAGAAAAATGTGACTGTAAATATAGATTCCTTGGAAGACTGGAAGTAAATATAAAGTAAGTATTACTAGGTAGGCAGTAAGTTAGTAAATAAATCACTGCTGATTATATTAAGTAGACAAAGTCGGGTAAACCCGTAGTTTAGGTTGGTAAATTATTTTATATCGTCAAATTAAAATGGAAGCTGGATTAAGGAAAAAAACTGTTTCACTAACTGGAAGTGGGATTGATGAAACCATTTCTGTCTTTAAAATAGAAGTTGGATTGATAGAAATAATTTTTACCGACAATAGAAGCTGGATTGATGAAACTAAGTTTTTGATGCAATAGAAGCTGGAATGATGAATATAATTGTTTCCGTAAGTAGAAGCTGGACCCATGAGAATAGTTCTGTGCTTAAATAAAAGTTATCTTGATGAAAAATATTTTATGGATTAAATAGAAGTTGGATAATTTTTTTCACTAAATGGAAGCTGGATTGATTAAAAAAATTTCACGATGAAATGAAAGCGGGATTGATGATAGTTAACATGCACATAGGTAGACTGCTTACTTACCAACGTGAAGTACGGCATTGAAGACATTCAAATAATTTACCAACCTAAACTACGGGATTACCCAAAGTCGATAGCAGTCGATTAGCGACTGACTTCGGCTTGAGGGCTTGACGACTAGCAGCGGCGGCATAATTATTATGGCGGGGGCGCCGGGGACTAATACAATGCATGGTTTTGTCATGAAAACTGTGTGATTCATTCTGCCGTTTCATTTTGGGTCCACCTGCCATGAGTTGAGGTTGATTATTGTCGGTTAAGTTGTTTGTTGTCATGCTATCATTGCCTGTGGTTGAACTTCAAAAGTGAGCATACATTTTTATGAGTATGGCATGTGTTAATGGGTCGTTCTGAGCGCTGGTGAAGCGAGAAGGATTTTGGTAGGGTTTTACTTCCTTTTATCTGAAAACCATTTGTTCATGCACCAAAAACCGTGGAAAACACTTCAGTAGTACAAAGTTTAGCTGTTATGACTAAACTGCTCAGCAGCACAACAAATTTGAACATTAGAAAATACTTACCAGGTAGTTGCATTAAGGTTAGCAGTTTCTCAAAGGATCAAGCAATTTGGACTCGAGTTGTACAAATTGGTTTATCTTATTACTACTCTAAACTTCTAAAGGCAACTTTAATAATAAATTATGTATTTGATGATGGAAAATTATTGATTAACAAGCATTGGGTTATATGCTGGCTATACTGAAGCACAGAAAACAATTTTCAGGCGATTTTTGAAGGAATTTCAAGATTAAATTTTGTTAGCTGTAGGATTTCCATATTCGTGTTTTAATGGTGAATTGATTCATTTCAGAAGACGGTTCTATGGACGGAAAAGGAAACCCGAGTTTTGTGGAGGACGTAAATAAACTCCATGTCGTGAAATGCGTTGTTGTTGGCGATAGAGGCGTTGGCAAGAGTCACCTGGTCTGTGCCAAGGCGTGTGGTACCAAGTACAGTCTACGTGACCTCGTTCAGACGCACATCAGTACAGTCTGGGCCGTTGACCATTACCGTACCAACCCAAAAGTAACTAGCGTTACACTTACATTTACTATCGACTACTACTACTTTGCATTCATTACCCTTGTTTGTCCAACTCTCTTCTTCCTTTAAGAAATGCCTCAAACTCACTATTTCTCTTTGGCTTTCAAACATTAAGATACCTAACTGCTCTTCACCTAGCGACTGACTAACTACGTATAAGTTTTTCTGAGTGACCTTGTGCTCATTAAATATATTGCCAGTAAAATAATAATAAATATAGTAATTGTAATAATATTTTTTGGATTTAACTCATTATGTCCGAGACTTAGATTACATAATGGTTGGTTGGATTGTCGATCATCAAGTACCTGTCTTTTTAGCTGAGCCACGATGCGGAACAGTTGTGGGCTCGCTTGCATTCCATGCCTCTGCCCCAGGGAATGGAATCGAATTCCACTCTCTCTGTAGCCCAAATTCACTTCCTTCCTTTAGAAAGCGGCTCAAAATTCACTATTTCTTCTTGACTTTCAAGCAGTTGGATATCTAACTGCATCTTCTCCTGGCGGCTAACTATCTGCGCCTCATATATTTCGGTGTGACCGTGTGCGTGTTAAAAATTTGATTAATAATAATAATAATTATAATAATAATAATAATAATAATAATAATATAATAATAATAATATAATAATAATAATAATAATGGAAATGATGATAATAATTTAGGTCCAGCGTCGTTCCATCTGCACCGTGGAATGTTGCACTTGTTCCCTGCGTCTTTGGGATACGTTCGGAAATCACGAGAAGGATCGCCAGTTTGCGTATAGCAGGTAAGCAAACTTCGTAATCCTACTCTCTAAGACTTTGTCAATATCCAGTTAACCGTTGCGTTCAAGTTTCATACAGCATGCATGTATTTGTTTGTGAGATGATGTTTGTGAACTGGTGAATGCAGATGGTGTTGAAGAGATTTTTGGTTGAAACTGAGTTTTGCTGTAGATGAAACAAGTCTTCGGAGACTAATGAATGATGTAAGTTCTGTTGAATTCTTTTGCATCGTGCTTCGTGTTCAGTGTTGTTAATTGTGCTCGTTATTGAAGGCACTTGTTGCTGAATGTGCATGTTGTTGATTGTACAGTACATGTTGTTGATCGTGCTTGTTGTTGATTGTATGTGTTGTTGATTGTGCTTGTTATTGATTGTGCTTGTTATTGATTGTGCTTGTTATTGATTGTGCTTGTTATTGATTGTGCTTGTTATTGATTGTGCTTGTTATTGATTGTGCTTGTTATTGATTGTGCTTTTTGTTGAATGTGCTTGTTGTTGATCTTGCTTGTTGTTCATTATGCTTTATATTTATTCTACTTTTGTCATTAAGTGTGCTTGTTATTTTTTGTGCTTTCTATTGATTGTGCTTGGATTTTATGTATTGTGCCTGTTATGAAATATGCTTAGTATTTAGAGATAGAGGTAGTATTTGGCGATTACACTGACTTGGGTCAGGAGCGCCTTTGAATCATTGAATGTTCGATTACGTTATAATATTCTTTGTACTTGTTACTAAATGTGCTTAGTATTAATTGTGCTTGCTATTAATTGAGCTTATTATTAATTGGGCTTGACATTAATTTACTTGTAACTGAGTGGACTTGTTGATGAAAGACCCTGTTGCTAATTATTGCTGATAATTGAATGTGCTATTTATGTTGTGTGTGCTGGTTATGAAGCGTTCCTGTTATTGAAATGTGACGGAACTGTGTTATTGTTATTAAACTCTTTAGTGCTGACGTGGTTCTGGCGTGTTTCTCCGTGGCCAACCGCCGTTCCCTGCAACACATTGAGACGCACTGGATGCCGGAAATCCTTCGTGTCTGTGGCCACCTGCCGGTCATTCTCTGTGCCTGCCAGATCGACATGCGATATCTCTACAAGGACCCAACATATCAGGGAATGGGAAAGGAAGCTTTCCTTCGGTGAGCAGTTTCCTCAAAGCGATCAGTAACTGCTTTTCAGATGGTCAATGTAATGTATCTACTGCAATATCTAATGCATTGTTAGTAGGAAGCTACATATTCTAAGGTGTTTGCAATGTCAACTGTTAGCGCTAGTGCTAAGAATGACATAGGACGTAGATTTTATGTTGAACTAGCTTTTGAACCCCGCTTCACCCATGTATTTGAATTTAACGACCTCTCACTCTGCCGCTCTGCCACTTGACCTTTGAATTTAATGTCCTCTGACTCGGTGGCCTCGCCCCGAATGGACACGCTGTCCTTAACTTGCTGCCGTGTAGCTATACCCAATATATCATTCCCACTGAGGCAAATTCACACTCATCGTCTGATTGGTTGCGAGATTACAGGCTTGACTCAGATTTTAACAAGTTTGAATGTCGCCGTATCGAAACTTGCAATGTTCATATATTGGAATTTAAAATAAACTGTGAGCTGAAAATAGTTGCGTTGACCTATAAATTCGCATTAGAACGTTTTGTAAAATTTTCATATCGCTAGAGCATTCCGTTCGTGAGTTTTTAGGAGGACAGACAAACAAACAAACAGAAGGACAAACTTTGAGAATTATGGTATGGATTTGCAAACACTGTTTCATGTTTGATCACACAGATCTACCTTGTGGGGCAGAGTAGTCGAATGGATAGAGCGCTCGTCTGGTAACGCGGAGAGTACGGGTTTGAGCCTCCACCCGGGCGGTCACTGTGTAGGGACCTTGAGCAAGTCCTTCAAGGCGCACTTTGCTCAGCGCCATCGATGTTCTGTCGTATGGTCAGGTGTGCAATTCTGAACTTTGGAAGCAGGGCATATTGAGTATACGGAACTTTGTATAGTGTTGGTTTTCTTGAAATATCCCAACACTCCAATGACCCTGCTTCAAGTTTTCTTGCAAATGAAACAGTCGCTGTTGAATTTGCGAACACTATGCGAACAAATGTCAATCACGGTTTGCTTCAAAACTTTTCATTTGGAGACATACCGTGAATAAACGGCATTTAACTTTTTGATTGCTGGTTTGAAAGCAGATGAAAGCATGATAGATCTCCTCTCAGGTTTTTTGCTAACCCATTTTCAAAGCAGGATGTCAAAGATGATGTTTCTAATTGTGGCCCTGCAAGCATGTCACCTGAATGCAAAGAACCATTATGATGTGAGAGGTGCTAACAGCCATCCTTGGCCTGGACAATCTGGTTGATGCCATTCCGAATAGCACAATGAACAGCTCACTGAGAAGGCTGAGAATGAACAACAAAAGAATCTACCATCTCGAATGATATAACATCATTGCCTGAAAACAGCATTCTAAGATCTACCTTGTATTATATCAAACTGTAGTCGTGTTGGAGGCCTTGGCAAAACAGATGATAAACAGTTTCAATTCAAGGAAAGAGCTGTAATAACAGTATTGATATTTCGTTATTTATTATTATGCATTTGAAAGTAAGTAAGTAAGTAAGTAAATTCTTTATTAATCCAACTGCCTATCTGCACTTTGGTGTACATGCATTAGATAAAATGTAACATTCTAATTATGAACAATTTTCATGTTAGATTGTCTGCCTGGGAGATAATGAGGTCATGGGTGCAGGGAGTAAGGAAGTGTCTTTAATGGGAGGGAGTGGAAGGGGGTTGAGTAGCCGATGCAACACATGACCCGGGTTCCCCAGGACTGCAGTAAAGAGGCCTATATCGGCGGCATGGCACAGTTTCCCATATGTTTATTTTTAGATATGAGTTAGATCCAATGAAGTTCGTAGGGCTGCAGAGTAGTGCTAGCAAATTCTTTCCAATTGTCCTGTTAAACTGATTTCTGGAAATGATCCAAATACCAGTGGCCTATTAAAACAGAAACTTCCGAGGCCGGCAGGACCGAAGCACAGCCCAGCTGGCCCATTGGGCCGAGTTTGATGTGGCCTAAATACCACAGATGAGTTGTTGTTTTGCACTTTGACCAAAAGATCCTTCACCCTCTCTTTCATCTGACAATTGTCTATTGTTGTTCACAGTAAATATTTACATATAGTGGAGCACAATGACCGATTGGTTATGTAGAGGAGCTCTCAGCCTGTAACAGAGAGAGTATGGGTTCGAGCCTTGCCCTGTGTAGGGACCTTGAGCAAGTCCGTAATTCACAGTTCCTCACAGCACCATCGATGTTCTGGCATAAGGTATACATTTCTGAATTTTGGAAGGAGGCCGATATCAAATGCAGCATTGAATCATATACCAATAGCACAGGCAGGAAACAATTTTGAGGGTTTCCATCGGACTGGGTCACAAAAGTTAAGTTCTTCTGTATTTCACATATAAAAGCATATAAAATTTTTTGGGGCAATTTATTATTTTTGGGGTTTGAACACGTAACCCCCCCCCCAAATACGCCCATGTCATATACAGTTATAATGTGTTGGAGAGACACGTTGCAACTTGCAAGCACCTTGTTTGTATATATCAAAGCTTCCCTGTTGAGATGCGCTGAAAGTATCACTAAGTTAATTCTTGAAGTGACGTTATACACAGGCTTCAAATGAATCAAGTATTGCAACCAAACAAACATTGGTGTTTGTAGGCGTTTGACTGGAGAAGACATCGTCTTTCCAGAGGAAGCAAAACAGGTCGCAAAGAAACTTGGTCTGTACTACTACGAAACGAGCGTCTTGGTCCAGTACGGAATCGACGAGGTCTTCTCCAACTGTGTCCGTGCGGCACTCATTTCAAAACGTCGTGGCAAACTCCTTGTCGGTTTTGGCAGTTTGAAGAACGTTGTACGGCCTCATCTCCAAGTGCCTCACATGCCGCCACGTCCCTCTCCACCAAAAGTAGTGCCCTGCAAAACCAGCGATGTTACGAAAGGTGATGCGACAATGATTGATGACAGCTTTTTCGCCGACGTCATCTTCATTGTGCAGCGACAGAGAATTGAGGCGCACAGAGTCTATCTCGTTGCGTCCAGCCCGGCATTTCAAGCTTTTTTTGAGGAGACTCTGTGTGTCGACGTAGCGGCCGTAGAAGACGAGAAACTGAAGAGTGTATCGGTCGAATGTGACTTGCATCTTCAGAATGGCAGCAGGACATGCTCGCAGGAGACTCTTAAGGACTACTCGTTTGCCCAGATGTCATTTCACAATATGAGACGAACAGGACTCGGCCTCACGACCGACACGATATATAACGGTTCCGACCATGACACCGGAATTAGCGAAGGCGATTCACGTGGCTCTAGCTCACGCTGTCTGTCGCAGGACTCGGACAGAATGACCAAAGACAGCTTTATGTTCACTCGGGGACACACGGTACGTCACAGATCGGTTTCTGCACAACAGTATCGGCGACAGAACTCGACCGGGGCGAAGTTAACGGGGAATTCTTCGGTCAGCACCGGACTACTGGCGGATTGCGATTCAATCACCGATACAGAGCAGGATTCTGGATTTCTCGTTCAGACTCCCACGATCTCATCATCGTGCCTTTCCTCGGCGTTGTTCTGCAGAAGCCTGGAGCCGGGCGAAAACCTGGAGAAGGTGGTGATATCCGTGGATGAGAGTATCTCTCCGGGCCAGTTTCGCGTCGTGCTGGGCTACCTTTACACGGGTGAGATTCCGGAAGACCTGTCGCAAGAGGCGCTCTTCGACTTGCAGCGCATAACTCGTCTTTTGGGTCTTGACGATATGGATGTTCAGATCGGGAACATCCTGAGGGGCGAGCATTTCATGAACCTGGAGCGGAAGAGGAAATTTGAGGAAGAAAAGGCCGAAAGACTGCGAGCGATTATGCTCGCTCAGAACTACCTCTCAGGTGTGGTAACCTCGTCTTCTGGAAAGTTCCTTAAAATACAAAGTGTTGCTTTAGAAATTGTAAACTTTAAGCATTATGTGTACAGTAGAATTATTTGCACAAACTCATCATTGGATAAAAAAAATGCACTAGCATATGTGTGTGTATGTATGTGTTTGTGTAACCTCTGTGTAATTGTATTCATCGATATGTGTACTTCCAAACACAATTATGCTGTGTGTATCTCCAGAAACTCGTAATGTTTTTTTGAGCAGTATGAAGAATTGTCTTATAGCAGGGTAATGTTATGAAGGGTTTATTTGCTAAAGGTGAATTAATTCTAGGATTCATATTCCGTATTGTGGATAATTTCTGTGATAATACAGCATGTTATAATGGGTCTATACTGTACCTGTAAATATATATATATCCTATATATATGTATGTATACCGGTATGTGTATTTATGTATGTTGTAAACAATTTCTAATCGTAGATTGGCCACGTAATGAGAACTGCCGTTGTTTTGTGCATCAATGTCCATCTGGTTTTATGGCTTAGCATGGTGATCACCTCTTACGAAATCTCTTCTCACAGAATTGTTGATTTCTTTTTCCCTGAACAGATGTGACGTTTGAGTTGGACGATGGAACGGTCACTGGACATCGCGCTCTTCTGTCCGCTCGCTGTGAAATGTTTTCAACGATGTTCACAGCCAACTTCTCTGAACGCTCCACTGGAGTTGTGAGTATCTTCACCTGCGACTTGAAGTAGGGCACCATCCATAATGTATATACGCAGAAATCCGGACAAATTGGCCCCCCAATTTCTGTACCCACATGTACTCTTTTACACACCCCCTCACCTGCCTACGTAAAACTTACACTTGACACCCCCCTCCGAATCTTATAAAACAGTCTATATTTAATCCATGCAGAAACAATCAAGGATTAAGGCCAACAACAGAAGTTTTTATCGAGGTTTCATCTCCCCCGTTTCCTATGTGTACGTACATTATCAGTAGACCCTCCATACGCAATCTTTGGGTTAATCGCCTCCCCGTCCATGCATACATACTAAATGGATGGCCCCAAGCGGCATGAAAATATCTTATGTGTTTCAGGGATTTTCTGGTGACTATTAAGTTAGGTCTCCCCATCCTGTACGTACCGCACCCCGGCTCTGGAACGATCTCCCTGCTGAATTCCGCTAATTTCCAGCTATTCCACCAATATCACCCACCACAATCTAGTTCTTGCTAGATGGTGGTGGGTTTTCACTTCAAACTAAAGTCTTACCCCTTAAAGAGTTCACACACGCAGAGATGCATACATACATGCATACATGCACACATACATACAAGTAGATATACACATACATACATGCTTACACTTTCTGCTCAAGTCAGTGGACAGATGTTCGACTGTGTCGCTTCTGTTAGATCTTTATTAATTTCTCGTTGATAGGCGAAGTTTCCTGGAGTTGGTAAAGACGCGTTCCTTGGTGTGTTGGAGTATCTCTACACCGGTCAATGTCCGACGAAATGTCTCGACTGGATCGGTCTGATTGAACTGACGAATCGTCTCTTCCTCCACGACCTTCTTCTCTTGGCCGAGGTCGTCATCATCAAGGAACTGGCGGCTGCCATGGAAACCGGGTCAGAGGTCGTCGAATCAGCGCTCGCCATGTTGGGCCCCGCAAGAGTAAGAAACAAGACTTTTAAAAATTTATAACCTCGAAAACCTGGAAAAGCAGGTGCTTTTCAAAAAAGTTATGGAGTTTGAATATAGCTAGGTCATGGAAAGTCATGGAAAGTGGAAAAGTCATTAGTAGACATATTTCTAATCATATTTTTAATTTCGATAAATATTACGTTGATAAAACAATTAGAAAGTAATTCCTTTTTCGTCTAAAATAAGTCTTAAAGGTCATGGAAAGTCGTGGATTTGTGTTTTAGTAACCTTATGGCAACCCTGCCACATGGTGAATGCTTATATACTGGCACTCCGGTTAAAGATAATATTGATTTAGGCAGGCTGCTGTATTAGTATGCGGTCAAAGTTTAATAATGCCATGAGGTGGGAGGCATTGTTTGGCGGTCGACAGGTAGTAGTCGTAAACAATCCAGGTGTCCAATGCAGAAGTCAACAGTAATTAATTAATGAGGCTCTCCTATGCATAGGCGTGGACTCTGATATAATTATTAAGGCCTCCATGGCATAGGTAAAAGATATATTGGCGTCATTAGGTTGGGCGACTCCTTGTCTAACTTTAATTAGGCCTGAATGCATTTAATGACTGTTTTATTATTATCACCAATTAACCCCAAGAAATTCACTGGCAACTCAAGGCAACAAATCTAAATTAATGAAATTGATTAAGAAAGCTAAAGGAAGATTTGGGAATGAATTGTAGAAATGTGCAGCGGTTGGTTTGTGGCTTAAATTCTAAACGCCATACACCGTAGCCGCCTTAGTGTGACTGTCTGACTCTTTTGATGTTGACCTGAAACCGATTTGGACCCTACCTGGCTATGGATTTCGTTTTTGGTTTTGACTGAGCGCCTGTGAAGAAGCTGGTCACCACGATTTTCACTTTCTGGAGAGATCTCAAGATGACAGTTGGGATTTTGTAGATAGTACTGTTACAGTGATCTCTCTCTCTCAGCCTTCTCACACCCTATAGGAAGACACTAGATACCAGGAGGGATTGGCTTTCCAGGTCGACTTGAAATTCACTCTAACCCAGATTGCTTCTATTCAGAACCGCTTTAAACCTCTTAATGTGTTCTCTGATGTTGATGATTGATTGAGTGACAGTTAAGTGAGTAGGCCTACTTGCCCTGAAAGAACTCAACAACTGGGTCATATATTATTATCCAGAAATGTTGACACTTTGAATGCCGAGACACTAGATACGTTTATTGTCATGGCCATACATTTGTTGAACGAGGTTGACACCCAGTTAGGTTGGGTTGGGTTCGGGGTCAAGCACTTTTATCATGACTTGAAAACTCCCTGTTATTGAAGCTGGGCTGCTCTGGGAGCACTTCTTAGTGAGTAATACTAGATATCTTGGAAAGATGCTGAGCAAATTGCACAAATGGGTGAATAAACTAACATTCAACCTCATCGTGCCTTATGTCGAACAGTCATCTTGAAATTATTATTATTGATATTTTTCCATTGTTATTGTAATTATTTTTATTATTATTATTAGTAGTAGTAGTGGTGGTGGTAGTAGTGGTAGTAGTGGTAATGGTAGTGGTAATGGTAGTGGTAGTAGTATTTAGTATTAGTATTAATATATGAAGATGTATAAAGTGCAAGCTAATATATAACTATATATAATTACACTGCTAATTATCGATATTCCATTGCATTTATGTAGATCATTTTACTTACTCTTGTTTAGATAACTCTTTCAAGCTAACTTACAACGCACTTTGTCTAGATCGCTTAGATAGTCATGTATGCCGCACTTTTTTCAGCTACTTGAAATTGCCATATTTAGTGTCATGAAGCTTAGATTTGTTTCAATGAACATAATTGTGTTTCAGCTTCACGGTGCCAACCAACTGGCTGACTGGTGCACTTGGAATCTGAAGGTTAACTACAAGGACTTGATCGAACACAATGCCAAAGCCATTGAGTCGTTTGACGCTGATCTTCAGTCGGATCTAGCGCGGGATCGATGGCCGCCTCTGTGGTTAGTCCAGAAAAAGATTTACCCTCTTCAGTCTCTTGTTTAAAAAACTTATTATATAAAATATATACAATAGATTTATGTAATTGGTTTGTTCCATTCAGAAGTGAGTTGCAGAGCAATTGGTGAATTCAAACGTATAATCATATAATAAGTAATCTTTCTTATTTATTTCCTTTAATTAAATCTGTCTTAATTAGTAATTATACTGCTTAAATTTGTGAGGATGTTTGAATGATATTTAAATTGATTCATACTGGTGTCTTGAATAGACAAGTTTTAATTATAGCTCTTAACAAGACGACAGGTCACTTTAGAGGTGTTTATTGGTGGTTAACCCTCCACATCCTGACCTCTTGTTTGACCTCTGAGACCTGTTGGATGTTGTCCAGACTTCTCCAATCGATTGCAATTTATTACTTTGGTTTTACTTGAAGTGACGATTGATAATGGTGCTATAGAAGTCATTAGATCAGATTAGATTAAGCATAATGATTAGATTAAAGATAATGTTTGACGGTGTATGTTTAGGTACCTGACGGAGGTTGCCATTTATGAGAAGGCCATTCTGGAGATGAACAAGGAGCGGCCACAGCAGTCTTGGCTGAGACGTAGCGATGGAGAGGCGTGCATCAGTCCAGGTGGATGCCTGTCCTTCTGGAAGAAAAAGTGAAAGCGGAAGACGAGGAACTGGAAGAGGAGCGATGCTGGAGGTCGATGAAACAATGTTGGAGGTCGATGAAACAGTGTCTGGTTGATGAAACAGTGTCTGGTTGATGAAACAGTGTCTGGTTATGGGTTGAGATGCGTTTCTTGTGTTGCAATGTTAAACATTTCTTTTGTTCTTGTCGAGGATGTGATTAATTTTATTCTGTTTGATCTACTACGAGTGTTTTTTTAACACGATTAGTTGCTATTCTGCTGAATTTCTGCTTTTGATTGGAGTTCTTGGTGGAGAATTTATTGAAAGAACTATGCAAAGCTTTGTTGTGCATTTTATTTAACATACCCTGTTCACATTTTATGCTATCCACCACAAACTATATTGAGCAGGATTTTTCTTGAGTTTATGAAGCATGTTCCATTTTGTAATGAGAATGATACACATTCTGTGTTACGCTATTGGATCTGTGATAGATTTAGGTGACGTTAAACTGTTGATCTGCAGCTTATGATGTGATTGACTGGGAGATTCTGCTCTAGGTATGTAGCATACTTGATGTATAAATGTGTGGCATGGTGGCCGATTGGTTTATATAGCGTTCAGCCTGCAATGCAGAGAGTACGGGGTTCAAGCCTCATCCGAGACAGTTACTGTGTAGGAACCTTGAGCAAGTCCTTCATGCGCAATTGCTCAACACCGTTGATGTTCGTAATCAAAGCTTATTCACGAGCGCTGTCGTATGGTCATGTTTACTTCTGAACTTTGGAAGGAGGACAATATCAAAATACAGTTGTATTGTTTAAAGCTATCAGCCTTTTTACCTCTGAGTCATAATACAATGCAGTTTTAAGTACAGTAGTTCATAATACATGTTATCTGTTTACAAACTACCGCAAACTAACTGGGAATGCTTGATAGTCTCAAGAGCCTTCGAGCATTCCTGGTTAATTTGCAGAGGTTTGAACTCCAATTGTAAGTTTTGTGAACCACTTGAAGCTCTATCTATGTCATGCTGTGTTGCACTGTGATTCAGTGATGTCCTTTTGCATCCAATATGCTATATGCCAAACAAAGGACTTTAGTTGTGGGTGGCCACTGTGAAACATTTGCTTGGTGCCATATAAGAACGGTTTGTATTCTGTTGTTTACAATCTGTCTAAAAGGTTCTTTGGCCTGATGATGAGCGAGTCCTCCTTTCTAAGAAATGTTGTGCAAAATCTTGTTTTACCTTGTTTGATTAAATGTTGTTTTGTTAGTAATGCATTACATTCCTTACAGTATCTCTATCTGAGTTTGAGATTCTGCTTTCTTTGACAGTAACTCCTATGCAAGCATCATCTGTGAATTTAGAATGGAACATTCCTTAAAGTATATATTTTGCTGAATTTGGAATTTTTGTTTATCGCCTCTTATTGTGAGTAGTGTACTAACCTTACGCATGTGTAGGCGAATGTTTGCCACCTTGTCTTTAGGTTTCTTATGGCAAGATGAGAAATCAAATGTATTCCCAAATTAATACTGTGATAACGATAATACTTTATGGTTGTATTTAATAGTGTTAGTTTTGTAGCTGTTGTATTAGAATTTATCTATATGTGATATAGTTAAGTGCCTACAAAATTGCATTGTGCTATATAAATTCTTTGTTACGTTACATTGCACTGTTTTGACTTACCTGATCGGTTGCCTTCAGCCAGAATTTAGTGTCTGGTAGTTTAGTTTGCAAAGTGTGGCCAGACTGTTTCCACAAATAACAGCACAGACATTATGTAGCAAAGCCAGACACCATCCAAGTAAAACCCACTTTAAATGTCTGGCTAGGATTAACGTTCCCAACATCTCTATATATACAAGCACTGACATAGGGCCTAAGAAGAAGCACCAAAAAGCTGCTGGGGCGTGGATCTCCGATGATCTAAAAAGGCACGATTTGGGTAGATATTTACCGGTTCTGCTTAACCCCAGATAACTTTTTGGTCGTTATTGGTTAAGTTGATCTTTGCGAGGGGGTCATAAGATTTACACTTGGCACAGGGCACAATTATAGCTTGCTATGACCATGATATAACTGATCTATCATCCCAAATCATGGTAGACAAAAACAGCAAACTTATATTTACTACATTTATGTGAGTGCTACTGTGTAAATAATGTGTAACATTCAGTCAGCGTTCAAGTTTTGGAATCAGTGATCTGTTGTGTTACTCTAGACAGATCTGCATTTGGGTTTTTGCATAAAGACAGTAGCATTTAGTGGTTTACGCATCGAACAGAAACCTGCTTTCAGTTACCTCGATTCATAGGTTATCCAAGCGTTCGAGATCGGTGACTTTTCAGATGTGTAACGAGTTTTGGTTGGCTGTGTACCTATTTAAATCATATTTATGACGGCTTTTAAGGTGGCTTGAAAGTGATGGGAATAGTTTTCTGAATTTTTTAAACTAATGTTTGCGGTTATTGTAGTGCCTAAATTTTGGCCAGTTGTTTCATTTCGTTGATTGCTTAGCATTCAAGTAAGGCGTAGCTGCTTTTTAGGATGATTTTCCAATAGTGTTTTAAGAAAAATGCCAGACGTCTAACCAACTTGAGAAAATATTGTAAATTCGTAGCAATCTGTTTGCTAAGTTTATTGATTTCATTTTAACGAATATGTGTGGTTTTGCGATCTGATGTTAAATGAATCTGACAAAAGGTCATTTGATCTGAAAAATATCGTTGTTTCACTTGTTAAACTCACGACAATTTGTAAACATATCCGCCACAAAGTACATTTTTGAAGGATTTTAACAAGCTTAACCCTTTACAACCGCTGCCATTTAGTGGATGCCACACCATGTTCGGTTAGTAATTGTAGCATTGTAGCTGTAAACTCAGAAAATTTACAGGTGTGGGGTAATGTAACATTGCAGTGTCCGGTAAAGATACTTTAAGTAGATTGAAATCGGTACAGACTCTGTTAAAGTTGGTGTTTCAGGCACAGGGTGTACAGAAACAACTACCAAAGGATTGAACATATTAAAACCCTCTTTTATCCTCCGAATTTGTGTGACCCATTTCTCCCCAAGAGAGGTGCGCCAGGTGAGGTATAGAGGCGTTCAGGGCCGTTAATCTGTTTCGACATGTGGGAGGAAACTCTGCCTTCTGAAAGTGTCTACACTTCCCTTAAGAAGCCCATATAGCAGCAATGCGTAGGATGCCTTGAGCAAAACAATATTCCAAACTTACACTAGTGGGGAGGGAATTCTTTCACGTTCCCCCATGCTTGAAAGTGAGGAGGGAATTCCATCCCCAGGATTTCGGCCTTGCATCGGTTTAGCCCCTACTCTGTCGGTTTAGCCCCTACTCTATAGGAGCATTTACTCTGGATCACGTGACAATGTTTACGTAAGTCAAAACAAATTTTAAAATGCCGTCGACTTGTGTGAAAGATTGTACGAACAGACATAGAAACGATGAAGAAATTAACTTTTATCGGATTCCTCTTGGATGAAAGCGAGAGGAGAAGCTGAGTAAATGGGTTAGAACAGTAAATGGCAAGCAATAGCAACCGAATGAAGGCGCCATGCAGGTAGCCATTCCAAACCTATAGAGTACAGGCCAAACCGATAGAGTACACTCGAAACCGATAGAGTACAAGCCAAACCGATAGAGTACAGGCCAAACCGATAGAGTACAGGCCAAACCGATAGAGTACACTCCTAACCAATAGAGTACAGGCCAAACCGATAGGGTGCAATCCAAACCGATGTAGTACAGGCCAAACCCATAGAGTACAAGCCAATTAAACCGATAGAGCAAACAAGCCAAACCGATAGAGTACAGGCCAAACCGATAGAGTACAGGGCAAACCCATAAAGAGTACAGGCCAAACCGATAGAGTACAAACCAAACCGATAGAGTACAGGAAAATTAAACCGATAGAGTACAAGCCAAACCGATAGAGTACAAACCAAACCGATAGAATACAAGCCAAACCGATAGAGTACAGGTCCAAACCGATAGAGTATAAGCCAATTAAAACCGATAGAGTACAGGTCAAACCGATAGAGTACAGGCCAAACCGATAGAATACACTCCAAACCGATAGAGTACAGGCCAAACCGATAGAGTACAAGCCAAACCGATAGAGTACAGGCCAAACCGATAGATTACAGGTCAAACCGATAGAGTACAAGCCAAACCGATAGGGTACAAGCCAAACCGATAGAGTACAGGCCAAAAGCCAAACCAATTAAACCGATAGAGTACAAGCCAAACCGATAGAGTACATGCCAAACCGATAGAGTACAGAAGGCCAAACCGATAGAGTACAGGCCAAACCGATAGAGTACAGGCCAAACCGATAGAGTCTCACAGGCCAGAGCCAAACCGATAGAGTACAAGCCAAACCGATAGAGTACAAAGCCAAACCGATAGAGTACAGGCCAAACCGATAGAGTACAGGCCAAACCGATAGAGTACAAGGCCAAACCGATAGAGTACAGGCCAAACCGATAGAGTACAGGCCAAACCGATAGAATACAGGCCAAACCGATAGAGTACAGGCCAAACCGATAGAGTACAGGCCAAACCGATAGAGTGCAGGCCAAACCGATAGAGTACAAGGCCAAACCGATAGAGTACAGGCCAAACCGATAGAGTACAGGCCAAACCGATAGAGTACAAGGCCAAACCGATAGAGAGGCCAAACCCCAGAAAGTACAAGGCAATTAAACCGATAGAGTACAAAGCCAAACCGATAGAGTACAGGCCAAACCGATAGAGTACAGGCCAAACCGATAGAGTACAAGGCAATTAAACCGATAGAGTACAAGCCAAACCGATAGAGCTAGAGTACAAGCCAAACCGATGAGAGTACAGGAAAAAACCGATAGAGTACAGGCCAAACCGATAGAGTACAAGCCAAACCGATAGAGTACAGGCCAAACCGATAGAGTACAGGGCAAACCGATAAAGTTAAACCGATAGAGTACAGGCCAAACCGATAGAGTACACGCAAACCGATAGAGTACAGGAAAGCCAAACCGATAGAGTACAGGCCAAACCGATAGAGTACAAGCCAAACCGATAGAGTACAAAGCCAAACCGATAGAATCAAGCCAAACCGATAGTACAGTCCAAACCGATAGAGTACAGATTTGGCTGTTCTCTATCGGTTTGGACTGTACCTCTATAGGTTTAATTGGCCTGTACTTCATCGGTTTGACCGTACTCTATCGGTTTGGTCTTGTACTCTATCGGTTTGACTTTTGTACTCTATCGTTTTGGCCTGTACTCTCTCGGTTAGGCCAGTACTTTATCGGATTGACCTGTACTCTATCGGTTTGATTGGCTTATACTCTATCGGATTGGCGTGTACTCTATCGGTTTTGGCGTGTACTCAATCGGTTTTTGTCTGTACTATATCGGTTTGGAGTGTACTCTATCTGTTTGGCCTGTACTCTATCGGTTTGGCGCGTACTCTATCGAAACGCTCAGAGGAGGCATGACAAGAAGTATTGAAGAAACAATTGGATAAGAAACAGAATAGGTTGTAGTGGTTGATGGAGCATGGCCTGGATATGACACGAGAATATAGTCACAAGCTTCATTGATCATTGGGGCGCGGTGGTGTAGGGGTATGTTCGGTGCCTTGCAGCCGGAGGGTTGCCGGTTCGAATCCACCTCAAGCCGTTGCGCGTAGTAACATGTTTTTGGACCATCAGAAAACAGTGGGTGGACTCACTAAAAGCTATATCACTTTTGTTCTGTTCGAAATGTTTTGGTCAAATTTGGTCATTGCACGTAAATACGAATTACATTTAAGCCTGAAAAACGTGATTTAAAAATTCTTAATTTTTTCCCGAAATATTAGCAAAAACCTTTACGGGTTACATTGTTGGCCCACCCAGTAGAGCAATGTTCGTATTAGTTCTTCTCGTTTGAAGCCTTCCTCTGAAAGTGGATTGGGATTCGGAAACCGAAACTCAACGTCTGTTAGTCGATCACACGTGAACCAGTAGACAAAGTACGACCTCATTATTTCATGAAAAACTGATTCTTCAACCTGATCCTCAGATTCTGCTTCATATCTTGCCAGTTTTTCGACGTCCCTTTCATTCAGACAGCCAGATCCAAAGAGTCGCATGTGCGTAAATTTCAAGGTTTGGCAACATTCACGTACATCGAACTGTAATGAACGGATAAAAGGCAAATGAAATGTTGGCATAAAGTAGCATGGAATATGGTCCCTGAGACTGAATTGCAGGAAACATAGTAATATCATTCGCACCAACAAACACAGATCTCGTGGATTAATCGTGTTGTAGATTTGATTTGTGTCACCTGCAGCTTCAATGCAGTAGAGGAGGGCTGTCTTAAGAACGTATGTCTGTTGTGGTTCGCCAACGATATGCTTCGCTACCATGTAAGCTGCCTTTGCAATAGGCTGACTGGCTTGGATCATCCGACTTTCCGCCGGTCCGAAGGATATTCGTACAGTAGGTGATATGGAGAACGGAATCCATGGATATTTCTTGTGCGGACACTCAATCACCAGGTTGCAACCTTCGGCTTTGTATTCCTGTTTGACATACTGCATCGCGTCTTCGGGCCACCAACCATCGATGTGAAAACACGCCACAACATCAACTGATATCTTTCGAAAGATGTGCCTACCCTCGAAAGCCTTATTCACAGTCAGTTTCATATTTCGACAAATTGTGCGTGAAAAAATAATATCGAAATGCCCTGTTTCTGTGACATCCGGTTTAAAAATCGGTTCGTTTTCCCAGAAGTTTGTCCGATTTAAGACTTCTTGGAGAGTCAGAAAGAACTCTCGACTCACATCGTAAGTGTTAAGAATTCCGTCTTTGTCAAAGAAATCGTCGATGCTTTTCTCTTTTCTGCCGCTTTCTTCGTCTCTGGCATAAATGCGCGTTTTTCTTTCTCTGAATCTCTCATGTCTCCAGTCTTTCAGCGAAGAACCACCTTTTTCATCGTAGAAACAATCTTGCTCTATACTTTCGTGTCTTGCATATACGACTTCCTTATAGACTTTTAATCGTCTCCGTGCTTTCAGATAACCGAATCCTTTAGGAACCACTGGTGATGCAACAACTTTGCACAGTTTGTTGAACTTCGTTAGGACAATATTAAAGTCGAATTCATCTGGAAAATGTGTCTTCGTTTCTTCAAGGGAGCTTCCAATTAAGACCGGTTTGCCTTCAAACCTCGGATCCTGATTTCCGATTGCGAATATTAATCGGTCCATGAAACGACTGAGTTCCTCTCGGATTTTCTTAGATGCAGCGTCACGATATGCATAATCATGATCGTTCCAGATCTTCCACACGGCCTCCTGGGCGCAGAAGGTCGGCTCAAACGTGTGCAGTACATTCATGCGTTGACCCAGATATGAAGTGGACTGCGAGTTATCGAAAATGCCTTTGAGGAGGAGCCTCACAGGTTCTTTAAAGAACTTCTGTAGTTTGCCAAATCGTTCTGTTCTAAGAGTTCTGTTTCTTCGTACACGTTCTCCGTCAGTTTGTCTCATCTGCATGATGTCATTGGGTTGAAGACCATCGACGTCTCTGATCCGTTCGTTTCTCGTGTATTCCAGCAGTAAATTGTAAACAAATCTGGTCTTTGCATAGTGCAGCGGAATACGGCCTTTCTTGTCTCTCACATTGCAATCTGATCCACCTTCGAGGAAGTATTTCAATTTACCAACGTGTCCAACTTCGGCGGCATAGTGTAAAGGGATCCGACCAAAGTCGTCTGGAACATTGACTAAATCTCGCAACTGGATCTTGTCGTTGGGTTTAATTCGTTTGGCTAACTGCTGTAAGCTTTGTTTGTTGGTTACGTTGAAGTGTTTGTTGCAGTAAGTATGGAATGGAGTTCTTCCGCCTTTGTCCTTGATCAGAAAGAATTCCGCTTTGAAAGTCTCCGACTTAAATATGCGTTTCAGATTAGCAGCAGTGGTTACGTGCAGCGGAGTGTGACCAAACGTATTTTGAACTGTTAAGTCCCCTCCGGTTCTGAGTCGAAAGTCTACGATGGACCTCGCCCTCCTACAGTTCGACAAAACTCTGTCACCTACAGCAAGGTGTAGGCTTGTGTTGTTCAGACAGTCCATCGGTTGGGTGGAATCTCTGATCATCCTAAGTTGAGAAACACCTCCAAATTGTGCGACCAGCTTCGGCGTAAAGCGATGCATAGAAAGCATGAAATGCCACTGATGAATCGAACTCCTCAATTCTCCACAACCCATTTTGTACGGATCGGCTCCGCGCTGAACGAGAAATTCAACTGCGTCCTTATAGAGAGCGCCCTTCCCAACACGCACCATCGCGAAATATAATGGAGTGGAGCCTACACTGTTCTGGGCATTTATGTCGGCACCGCTATCAAGCAGCAGCTTCATGATCTGCAAGTTGCCAGGATCAAACAGCGCAACACAGTGAAGCGGAGTGCCGCCAGAGAAGTTTAAGGCGTTTACGTTAGCACGACCACTTTTGATCAGAAGCTCAGCAACTTTGAAATGGTCGCTGTCTATTGACTTTTTCTCGCCCAGTTTTCGCTCGACCGCAGAGTGTAAAGGGGTGTAACCAAATTCGTCGTTGGCATCGACGTTGGCTCCGTATGATATCAGCTTTTCTACAGTTGCGCTGTAACCCACGATGGCTGCGATTGCCAGAGCAGTTGCTCCCTTGAAGCGAGTAAAGCTACATTTTGCATCGATGTCTGAGTTATCGTGATTGAGCAGCACAGAAAGAGAGTCAATGCTGTTGTTTAAAGATGCGCTGATAATCGGGGTGTCTCCTTCATATGTCGTCTTGCGTACGTCTGCGCCTCTCTGTAGCAACATCTTGACGGCATCTGTGCGATTACAACAAGCTGCACTGTGTAACGGAGTATATCCGTGGACGTCCTGTACGTTGATGTCTGTGTCGACATGATCCAAGAGTAGTTCCATAATATCACAGAAGCCTTCCTTGGCTGCGATGTGGAGACCCAAAAAGCCAGTCTTTCGGTTCGCTATATTCACTTTCGCCCCAGCGTTTAGTAAACATCTGACCAATTCAAGACTGTTGTTGGCGATCGCCGTATGTAACGGAGCGATTCCTAGAACGTCGACCGTATCCATGTCAGCTCCACGTTCGATGAGTAATTCGACAATCGAAGCGTGAACGTTGGCTGTCGCATGATGCAGCGCAGTTCTTCCTTTGTTATCCCTTACATCGATATCTGCATCGGTCGTTTGTGCTAGTAATGCCGATACCACGCTGTCATGTCTTTCGCACGATGCGAGCATCAGCGGTGTTCTTCCATTGGACGAGCGTACGCTGACTGAAGCTCCCTGCCTCATCAACTCCAGAACGGTCTCATGGTCGCCAATGAAAGCGGACCAGTGCAACAATGTCCAGATGTCTTCGTCAGCACTTCCACTAACTCCTGTGATTGAATGAAGAGCAAGACCATCCATGGCATTAATTTAGAGTGTTGCTCAGATGTTATGGCGCTACTTTCAATCAGACGCTCCTGTAAGACAATAATTAGAAATTGTATACAGCGCAACTTCACGAGTAAAACAATCGTAAGTGCTTTTTGCTCCAGTCTCCATGAAGTTTAATTACTAAAAACCTAATTTTCATCAGTAAGCAAAAACAATGTACTGAAACTATAGTCGAGTTACTTCAGTGGCGGGCCCAGGCACATAGGTGGAGCCTACCCAGCAGAATCCCATCCAGGGTTGACAGATAGCAAAGGCCTTACCCCCCCAAAGGCCCCCCCTCCCAAAGTCCTACCTGCACCTCACCGCGGTGGGGGAGGGTGAACGGCTAAGTAGGGGAATGCCCGGTGGGGCTATGCAATCAGTGGTGAAAGCCCAGTGGTGAAAGCCTTGGGCAGAAGGACCACCTTGGGCGTCTCGCGAGGTGGACAGGCTCACCGGGAACCCCGAAAATAGCTGGCCAACGCAGGAGGCAGGTGTTGGAAGGACACCTGAGGGCGCAAGAGGTTATATAAAAGTGGCCCACCGGCTTCCTTACCCTGCCAGAAGAGGATTGGTCACCGTCTGGCAAAGAGACCAAGAAACCTCAACACTAAGTGGCTGGGACATGTGATGAGAATGGGCAATGACAGATTGCCATCGATGGCTTTGCACGGATATGTGGAGGGAACTAGGAGTAGAGGAAGACAACCAAAGACATGGATGGATAATATACGAGAGGATCTGGAGAGAATGAAGATGAACATTGCAGAAGCAAAGGAAAAAATCAAGGATAGAGAACTCTGGAGACGACAAGTTGAGGACTCATCGTTGGCCTTGGCCTGACGGAGGAGAAACAAAGATTATGCTTAGATTCTCTAGACCAAGCTGAGTCGATAGTGTGGGGCGACTACAGGAGGTGGTGTCCTCAGCAGACGATGAAGCCACCACTCAGCAGTCATTCATTGCTGGAACATGCGGCACATCCAGCTATGACCCTTGAACCGCCGGGTGCACGTATAACAGGTATTCAAAGCCTGTCAATTGAAGCGAGATTGAAGCGCCGCCAGTGATTAACGGTCAAAGTCACTTCAAACAGGCAAGACCTATGACCCACGTCGCTTGTGCGCCCGGAGAAGAAATCACCCGACTGTAGACTGCCCCAGAATCCCATACTCAAACACACATTGGGATGCCCATGACAACATTTGAACAAATACGGTCCAAAACGCACAAAATCCGCAACAGGAACCATAGATAAGTCCGAAACGCAATGTTGGCAACATTTGTTGTAATCGAACAGTTATAAAAGCGCCATCACTGAACGATTCATTTGCGTCCAGACCCAAGTCAGTGCTATTACTAGCAAATTAAATGGACTTCAGTCGTTTCTGGTATAGGGCAAGAGAACGTCTGTGGAGCTCAAGCCGCAATTCCTGTGGATGTCGGTTCCAATTGGAGTGGCCAACATAAGCAAAGCTTCTGGATTGAGCAGTAGCCCTTCCCGCATGAGTGGAACAACAAGAAGGACCCTGACGGCCGAGCGGAGAGTGAAGCGACCAGGGAGTGAAAAGACCGAGATACACAAGGTCGTCTTGTAGTATGAAGGAACCACCCCGACCAAACAGTTGCACACAAGAGTTACAGTTTGTGGCACAGGAAGTCAGTGGAGAGTGTCCCAAATGAAGGCAGATTATGTGAGCAAACATCGGTAGACCATCAATATGGTGAGCAGCAGCATAAAGTATTGATTGAAGCGTGGGACGATTTAATGAAAAGAGACCAGCATAGATGGAGTTACCGTCAACCCTAATACAGATCAGCGTATGGACGAGAGTGGTGACCGCGAGAAGGGAGAGCAAGTGACGGATGGTGCGGAGTTGACGTAGATGAGATACGACTGCACAGGAGAACTGGATCCAATGCCCGATCGCGAACTGAGGAAGAATAATGGACATCTGGGAAGCCAATGCGGAGAAATGCCATGTCAGTTTTGGCAATATGGGCTAGACCCCCAAGCTAAATGAACTGGGTTTTATCTGAATTAAGGCGGAGACGTTAGAAGACATCCAAAGGTCCAGCGCCGTGATGCTCGCAAGGATTCTCGTGACCAGTAAAGCAGCTGCGTTGATTGGGCCATGGGTAAAGGCAGAGGCGTACGATGCTGAAATGCCGCCCGGGGCGACGGCCCAAAATGCTGCCCTTGGCCACTTAATTTTGGATATGCTATTTTCTCTAAGAGATTGCAGTTTTTATGACGATCTTCGATCTTCTTACATATTCGCCTACAATTTTATTTTATAAAGAAGATAGCTCGTCTGGATTTATCACTTTTCACTGCATTTTTTAATTATTCGTTTTAGCTATAGCCTACATTTTCAACGTACTGAAATCTATATTATTAGATAATAAAACATTTTATTGCATGAGTTGCGACTGTCGTTGACTAGCCGCTTCAGTTGCGGAGGTAGAAGAAACATTTAAAATATCAGCGCAGAGCTGCAGCACCACCTACTTTTTTATAGATTTTCTCTGCGCTTCAGCCCCAATTTTCAGTGCTGTTCACAATTCAGCTCCACTTTGTTCAGCCTCTTACTCATTTTCATTTGTAATAAATGAATGAATGAATGAATGAATACTGCGAGTGTCTGTAGTTTATAGGCCTACGAGTGGGCCGAGCGGAACTAGTAATTAGCAATAATACTAATACTATAACTGCATAATCATGCATTGATGTTAGCCTACTTGTTGCGTCTTGACAGCAAGTTGTGAAATAAACGAAAATACAATACATTATAATATTGAGATAACTGAGTAGACTAGTCGTGTTTTTACCGGCTGTGAGACGGTAAAACAAATAACTTCCCCTTATTAACACCAACAATGCTGATGGTAGGCCTACGCGAATTTTTATTTGTGACTGATTCGTACTTGAAATGACTCTAGACAGCATTCTCACAATTGCGGTTGCTCAAGGTCTTTACAGACATTTTGACTACAAGATTACTACGACTACTAAGTTTGCGAATATGCGCTGGTCAAACTGGGTCGTAATCGCTATAGAAACGTTTACAAGATAGCTAAATATAATAAACTGCATCACTAGGCCTACTACTGGGTTAATTCACAAATCCAAAATACAGGGCGAACATAGGCTATTACCAGTGTTGTATCAATTACATTCTAAATGTAATTCAATTATAATTGAGATTACATGCCTGTAAATGTAATTGAATTACAATTACAATTACTTGATTGTGAAAGTAATTGAATTACAATTACATTTTGATTGTAATTCAATTACCAATTACTTTACAATTATTTCTTTAAAATTTGCAAATGACTTAGAATTTTTTCGATAATTTTTTAATTTACTCTATTTTTAAACTCAAACATCCAATGGACCAATGGCGTGTATATTGTAATAATATATACATTCAGTTGTATTATAAGTTTGTCAGGTATCCAAAATACGATTTGCAATTATGATCCATTAAACAAATTAGTTTATTTGATTTTTAGTAGAAGTTTTTCAAAATGATAGTCTGTTAGAGAACTCAGTTGATTGCTCCTGGGTGAGTGAGTCAATTTGTCCAGCAGTACTAAAGAGACGCTCAACTGGAGCTGAAGATGGAAGCTCTGTTTTCTGTAGGCAGCCGCAGTAAGCTAGCTAGAAATGAGTGCATGACTGCATGGATAGTCTGATAGTGATAGTTAGCCCTTGCACTTGGGGTCTATCAAAGTGTGCTGTAAGATTGTAAGAGGGGTGTAAGGATAGAATAATGTTGACAATTATGTTGCCATGCAAACATAATGCAGAGCAGTTTATTCAATTAAACGGGTGGCCCGGGTCAACCCAACAGGCTGTCATCTTTGCTGACTTTATGAAAGTAATTTGTAATTTACACTTCATTCAATTTCAAATTACATGCAATATTGTAATTGAAATACAATTACAATTATTGGACTTAAAATGTAATTCAATTACAATTACAATTACAGAACTTGTAATTCAATCACGTAATTCAATTACATGTATTTCAATTACTGAACAACACTGCTCTTATTGGCCCTGCAGATGGACAGACATGCATCATCACACCTATCCTAAACGATAGCATAGGCACGCATATGAAAGGGCCAAGAGCTGCCAGTAAACTAGTATTATATATAGTAGCACTTGACCAGACCAAATATCCTACCTATGTCATGATCCACAGGTAAGTCACGTCCTCCTGCAGCATCACCATCAGCAGAGTCATTGTAGCCAGTTTAGCCACTGACGTCTTCATTGTCTGTGCAGTCTGCCGATCCAGTTCTAGAAATTAACGTTTCCACTTCAGCCTTAGTAACAATGAAACTGGAGATTTTTGGCAATTTCCTTGCTTCTATTTCAATCTGCTGACGTCTCTTGCGTTTCGCAAATCCGCTTAAATGTTTTTATGTAATAGGGTCTACTCGTATTACGTTTTGCAGACATAGTGTTTAAACTGTATTACTAGCATTCTTTAATCTTTGCTATCGTTCAAACCATCGACGTAGGCCTATTATGGTCGCTTCCCGAAGGTGGCTGATTACTTAGTCTGAGTCAGAGACTGTCGCTGAAGCCAGAGTCAGTTTTTTATGTTTGTATATATAATTATTATTTATGTGTGTGAATATATAGCCTACATTTATATATAACGTCCTGGTCTGTTATCTCTCAGCGATCGGCTAAGAACAACAAAACAGCCGCTGGTGGCCTAAACGGAAAACGACACCAATTAGCCGTGTCGGTTATAATTGGTGTCGAATGCATTGGTGACTGAATGCATTTCTGGGTTGACAATATGAATTTCCATATTTTTGCGTCAGTAAAGTAAGGAAGTATGGTAAGTGTGTTCACAAAAACTACATCTGTCACAAAATAAGCAGGAATGTGACTAAGGCTAGATTAATAATTTAATTATCTCTGTAAGCCCCTGGAGGTCGTGGGCCCGTGTGCCTTGCACAACCTGCACACATGATAGCTACGCCACTGGTCAGTGCAGACAAGGAAACAGGCCATGGTTTGCGACATATTCATAGTCAGAGCCGACCTTAGATGACTTATTGCCATGATTGTGAAGGAAGAAAGATTTACATATGGATTACCACTAAAAAATCAGCACAAAACTACTACGTCGGAGCTCTATGTCACCCACCAGCTCCGAAATATCAAACAGCCTCTCCTCTTACAACTCGGCAACAATATCCATGAACTACTCGTTAAAGATAGCAATGCTCATATAATTCTTCATCATATTCGTTTATTTAACACAAAACTGTAGACAAACGCAACAGAATACATAACTCGAGTTATTGAGAGAGGCAGTTTTTCATCTAGTCAGTGTGATTTTCCTTACAGATTTTATTTTAGTTATAGTTACAGTTATAGTTAGTGGTTTTTTCTATTTTAGTTATAGTTATAGTCATAGTTAGTATAATTTTTTAGTTAGAGTTATAGTTATATATTTTTAATGGATTTTTATTTTTAGTTAATTTTAGTTACTACTTAGTTACAATAATTAAGGCTATAAGCAAAATTTGTGCGTATTAACACGCTCTTTCACAATTTGCTCAGAGCTTTGAAAGCCCTTTGAAGCATGGGTGCATTCAGCTTCATGAATACACGAGTTTCCAAAGTAACTGACAAATTGCACAATAAAAATGTCGCATTTTTTCGTTCTCATTTATGTCGAATCGTCCATATTGCAATTCCTTTTTATTTATTTTTATTAACGAAAATAAAGATGAATTTTCGTTATTGTTATTTTCAATTATAGTTATAGTTATAGTTAATGATATTTTTTAGTTATAGTTATAGTTATCGTTAACGAAATCATTTTATTTTCGTTAACGAACATTTTCGTTATCGTTATCGTTAACGAGAATCACACTGCATCGATAGTAGACGTTTTTGAAAAGCATGCGTCGTACGAAGATCTTGTTGTTCTTAGTTGTAAGTTCGAAGGGGTGAGGCCTGGGGCGTAGGTTATAGTTACCAACTGACCGAGTAGGAAACAGCCTGCGGAGGACATGGTTGTTATCTTGGATGATAGCAGCGAAGAGGGCTGCGTCAGCGGCTTCTGCCATTTGGGTCGCGGTCGGGGCATCCTGAGGTAGGAAAGCCAGCCCTCTTGACCCGGCTCATGACCCCCTCGACACGATCAACTTCGCTCGAGCTCATCAGGCCCCACCAGGCCACCAGGCCGGGGACGCATACAGTAAACGCGCCAGAGTTGTGGCACAAGTAGTTAGATGTAAGGGCGGACCTTGTAGCCCGTGCTCGCGCAGCACTCGAAGAGCGTAAAGAGATGATGCACAATGCACATGATCTAACTGGAGATCTCAAGAAGCTGGACATTAATAAACTAACCGAATGAACTGGACTTACTTCAATAGTCAAGCAGCCAACAAGAGGAGGAAACTTTCTTGATTGTTTTCTCACTTCTCTATACCCATTCTATGCCAATATCAAAGTCATCAGCTAATCGATCAAAACCGATCACGAAGCCATCTTAGCCTGCACATCATTAATGTGACATAATGTCATAAACCTGAATAAGACAAAAATTGGTTTGAAATCAAGAAAACATTCAGGAAATAAAACCCCTGATCAAAATGCAAATCTACTCATCATTCCTTAGGACTACTGTACGCGCCCCTACCCCGTACACCGGAAATACACGCCTCTCCTGCATCGCCATCGTGATCACAGCCCACGCGAGAGAATTGTAGGCCTATAGGCTACAGTAGACCAGTGCTGTCCAACCCGCGGCCCGCGATTCTAAGTGGCCCGCCGCAGTTCGCTAAATATTTGCAATTTCTGTTAAAATGAAGTAAAAGACAGTCACTGGCCTACTTGCATAGCTATTCGTTCGTAACTTGGCCGGGCTTATCATTTGACAATGTGTACACAAAATCCAGTTCCCAAGACGCATTCATTATGATAACTCCATCATTAATTATAATACAGTTAATAATTTTCAATAAATTTAGTCGCTGCTTTTGAGTTTACTGTACGCGGCCCTCGGCTTCAAAAATTACTTCTTCGGTGGCCCGCGGTGTCAAAAAGGTTGGACAGCACTGCAGTAGACGTACCGGTAGGGGTCGGTTCACCGTTGCGGTCCGAAGTGCTACCAAGAGCCGTTGTTGCCCCGGTTACTTCGATGTCTAGTGGGTCTTGCCACTCGCCGACTTCCGGTCGGTCAGGTTCAAATCCTATAGCTTCCTTAATGATAAAGGCAATTGTAGTGCCGTCCAGTCTCATTCAATGCATAATAGCTCGGCAGAGGGTTATCTTTTGACCTCCTACTGAACCGTTCAGCGCCAATCGTACGTTGTACTGCTTCCTGTCGAGGGGGCTGTCTCCCTACCGTCATGTAGGCCCTATGTCTGAGATGTTGGTGGTAATTGTGGCCACTGCCGTTTGGGAGACGGCTACTGACGTTTTATTTCAGTATGAATCCGCAGGGTTGCACACTTGAACATTCTCCTGTACACAATCTTCCATCATTTCCAATTTCTCTATAATTACGCTTACATTACTTTGCTGTTCCTCTTGACATTCTGCTACTGCGTTGATTACACGATCCGTCTGCTACTGTCGTCGGGCCATCTCGTCTTGATTATGAACATCATTTAGTCTGTGACTTACGTCTGCCAGTCTCTGAGTTAAATCTGAAAGTCCTCTGTTCATTTCTGTTAGTTTGCGCGTCACGTCTGTTAGCCCTTGTGCCAAGTCCTTTTCTCCACGTGCTAAGCTTAAGTCCTCTACGAGTCATGTTCGTCAGACTATGGTCAACGTCGCCCAAACCTCGCTCGGTCCCATCTCCGTACGGCATGGTCCCTCTAGTATATTTATTATTTACACTTCTGGATGGTAAGAAAATGGTCTATTACCCTGCCTCACATCAAGTTACAAAAAGTATCTAGTTATAACAATCTAATGCGTCAATGACCAGAGAGTGAAATTCGTGGTAGGCACATCGTAATCGTAATCGTAATCGTAAACTCGATATTTCTACAGCGCCCACAAAAGCGAAGTCGCGGGAACCAGCTTATTCACAGGCGCTTAACCAAAACAGAATCGATAGGCAGGGGGTCAAAATCCAGAGAGTCAGGCAGGCAGACAGTCAGATGACGATCAAGCTATTTTTTTTCAGATTATCCTTGCAACAGAAATATCCTTTTTGGTGCTAAAAGCTGTATGCGGGAAAAATATTGCCAGACTCGGCGAAATAACTAAAACTAATAATAACTAAAACCCTAGCATGTGAAACTAATAATAACTAAAACTTGGCGAAATAACTAAAACTAATAATAACTAAAACACCTAGCATGTAAAACTAATAATAACTAAGCTTAAAACTAAAACTCAAGGCAAAACTAAAACAACACTAAACGCCACCTCAACTGTCCTTGTCCTCTGCAACTGGGCCTTAAGCCGGACATTGGTTGCATTAGATAAATGGATGTCGTCAAATCGCCTTCGCTTAAACCCGGCAACACCAGGCAGTCCTTTGCACATGGCATACATGGCGTCTGGGAATGTATGATGGTTTGGGGACTAGCCTAAGCCAATTTCTGAATGTATACCATGTATACAATTATACATTATACATATATGTATTATGTATACACACAAATGTGACAAATATATTATGTACAATTGTACATATATTGACATGTATGTAATATATGCATAGGCCTACATACACCCTGATCTTCTGGTCCTTGTCTGAGTTTATCTTCACATGCATACAGTAGCCTGTCTTTAAACACAGTTGAATATTCCAAGTAATGTAATACACAATTTCACAATATTTTAAGAGAACTACGATGAGTTTGTTCCTGCACAGCTGGATTGCAGCGGTATGCCAACTGCACTCAACTAGAAAGATTCTTAACTCTGCCTCTGAAAAACTCAGATGACATCAGTGTTTCCGTTAACGCCCAATTAAAAATGACCGTTTTTACGTCCGCAAAAAACGTCCAAATTTGTGGGTGTGATAGCCGAATTAAGAAATGAGCTACGTCCAAAAAATTCTAGGTGAGGGTGTAAATAGGCTACGTCCTCTTTTTGGACTCTAACGGAAACACTGGATGACACAGACATAGTCCAATGAATAAAGAAACGAATTGCCTCACACTGTGAAGAGGAGCAGTCCTTCATGCAAATACGGAGTGGGAATCAAGTGAATGGCGTGTCGGCAGCTTAATTTTCTCAACTTTTGAATATAATAATAAATAATAATATCTTTTCTTTAATTGAGCGCCTGACAAACGCACTGCGCTGTACATTTACATGTTATGCAATTGAAACAATCTTAACTAGTTAACTACTAACAGAACAGACAGCCTGTAATACACGGCGCTAATAGCAGCCTACAAAGCAAATCCGCCCTAACGGGGCTCGAACTCGGTACCTCTCGCACTCTTGGCCAGATGTTATCCAACGCGCCACCGGACCCCCCTCTAGAATATGAAGGAGTGAAGCCAGTCCATACCTTCACTGTCTCATATTCCCTATGACAGTGTACAGTCAATGTACTCATTTTAGAGAAGAATATGTTAAACACCAGTCTAAAATCTTGACTATTTTCCTATCTCAATATGAAGCCAGCCACTAGACCACTTTGCACCTTGAAAAGCACATAAAAAAATCGCAGAGACCAGTCTGTGGAAGAATAATGCTCTGTAACCATTTCATTAATACTTAAACAACGAGCGTATACCAACAGTGACTGTGAAACCAATGCAGCTCGTCGTTAGGCCTATAGTAATGTCTGCTAAACCCCGACATATGAGCCCTAGAGCACTTCGGCCACGTTCTATTCTAACCTCAAGACTGTTCTCTTTAGCCGGGGTTGGGTTGGGAGCGCTCCTGAGTAGATAATCTTGAAGTGGCGCTATATAAATATCTTAAATGAATGAATGAAATGCATATGTAATCAGGCCCTCCGAGAGGGGGCAAATACACAGGGGCCCGGGCTGGGCCCAGCAATCAACTTATGAAAAATATTATAATCAGTTATACAAAGTTTATGATTGATGCCTTGTAAAATATAATATTACGGACACTTAACTACAATAGTTGCATATATAAATATAATTTTGTAGGGTTGTAACCGCACTATTATTATTTCAGTTTTTTTTTTAAATTTCACATAAAGTCTAAGGATAGTTATGGCCCGTGACTGCTCTGCCTAGGGGCCCGGAATTTCTGTCGGCAGCCCTGTATGTAGTCTAATCACGGTGACTGGGGATGTCTTGGACACTTTTTTTTATTAATCCAATATTTAACGACATCTTATAGCTACAAGGCTGTTGACGTCTTTAAGTTTTTGGTGTATTTCAGTTCATTTTATTGTAATGTTCTCATAAGTTTTCTCTCTTTTCTCATCTTTGATTCCGTTTCTTATAGGATGTTGACGTATTTAAAGTTTGACACTAAACTTGGACACTAAATGTATGTATGGCCTTTTATAGCAGTTGGACATGGGCTTGGCTTCAGATCACAACATTTACAATCTATAATCTGGGTGACTGGAATTTAGATAAAACTATTTTTAACAGCAAATAGACTGAATTTGAACAACAAACCTTAAAAGATTTATACAACAAAATAAGTCAAAAGAATCAGTATGCATACAATTACAACCACATTTAAAAGTTTCATGATGTCGAAACACAGTCTTCAAATTACGGCTGCCTACGGACTCTTAAATATGAACAACGTACTCTAACATTAAGAAAGTCACAAATCTGTTCAATCACATAATAATAAACAACACAATTAACAATTAAATTAACATTACGATAAACTGCCCAACAGTTTGTGTACTTTATTTTTACAAGTTCACATGTGGTCTCTGCAGATGATACAAAGTCAAACGATTGGAGAAATGCGTGAACAAGGAAGATTAAATCAAAACCAATGCTTATAGGCAGAACAGAATTGCTTCTGTATGCTTTGCTGTAGTTGATGCTCAAAAAGAAATGCAACAGTTGTAATTCAATCCATCAAACAAGTTACTCGAGATTCAGTTGGATTAACAGCTCGTTACAGTCAAATTTATGCTGTTTCATCTGATGTTGAGGACTGAATTGTCAGAAAGTTAGTGTGCATCGAATATATGAAACAAAGGAGGAATTTTAAAATTATTGGGTTAAACTTCTGCTCACTACAGTGAGTGCAACAGTTGACTTATCTACAAGTTTGGGCATCAGTTGCTTCGTCTGTCGGGAAAATAACAAGTCAGCACATTCGCTTTGGTTATGACTCGCATTTCATGTTGTTCTCGAACAGCTCGCTAGTCAACAGATGGCTTTAACTTAACCAAATTGCCATGTCACATGCCAACCAAGCACATTCGATCCCTTAATGTTTAGACGGAGCTTCCTTTTCTGGAGCTAAAAAACAATTACAAGCAAATTAGCAATCGGAATTAAAGCAAATTCTACTACAAGATTCTTCAATAAGTAACGCCTATTTTAGCATTAAGATATAATAATATATTAACTGTAGCTGTAATGATTCTTATCGTGATATATTTTACACAGTCATCTGCAAGGAGTGCCATGGCATTTCAAATGGACAGCAATGTTAATCTTTCTTAGTATACTTTCAAAGTCGCATTTACACAGTTTAGAAAGCAAATCGCCAGACATCTAAGCCCTAAGCCTAACATTGTGTAATAGTTGCAAATATATAGACTCTGATGCAAGTTTTCATATGTTCCGAGTTCCCTATGGCAAATACTATTTACGCAGGTCTGGCTCTCAATTAATCAGGTAGTCTGATTTAAATGCTATGGCACAGCTAATAATCAGTGGCATACCTGGGTTTGGGCACATATCCAATTTCGTGTGCAAGGCATGCATTAGTTACCTACCTATGCAAAAGGGCATCGAGTTTATAATCGCAATGCTTACGCATAATTGTCTTGAAGACCTCCATCTTATCTAGCGAGCTATGTATCTCAGTCTCTTCCACCCTGGCCATAGATATTGCCTCCACCCTGGCCACATATAATACCTTGCTATGCTGTGCACGATGGTGACCTGGTTTTCCCACTGATCTGAACTTCCTTGACCCAGCATAAAAGTTTTGCTGTTGTCGGCCCATCCATCTGGAATGAGCTGCCTTGCAACCTGTGACTTGAACTTCTCCGTCTTTGTATGCCTCATTTGTATAAGCACTTAACAACTATTCCATTCAATTGTGGTTTTATGTTGTCAGTCAGAAGCACCTCATAAGACAGACAAACTGCACCGACTACCCTTACAAGTCAATCAATCAATCAATTTTATTTATTCTCAACATCAAGCTGACAGGTTGCAACTTGTAAGGTACAATACCAAACGTAACAAAGTGTTACATGAAGCCATATAGATGCATGAGAAGTATAGTCCTGAGATTTGCAGATCTCATGATTTATTGCTGCTAGACAGCCATGTTTTGAGCCATGATCACTGTGATCAGGTTCTTAAGAGGTCCAGATAGCCAGGCATATGTATGCACAGTTGCACAGTGCACTAGGGCTGCCAACCGTCCCGGATTCGCCGGGACAGTCCCGGAATCGGCCTTGTGCGTCCCGTGTCCCGGATTGATCCCAGATTGTCCCGGAATTCGGTGCAGATATCCACTTCACCAGAATTTAATGTTGTTCTTTTTCCCACACTAAACTGAACAAGTTGTACAATGAATTTTGCGTTCTGCGTTCTATCAGATCTGACATTGTTGGCTCAACATCGGATGTTGGACAGCGCTATAGGTTTAAGTCTTCAAAACTTGAAAACCACTGACATTCAGTTACTTAGCATTATGTCCTGCGATCTGTCAGTTCCCATTTCCAACGCTTTTTGCGAGAGAGTGTTCAGTATTATGAACGGCGCAACATTCTTAACATAGGCCTACAATGACGTGGACATGGTAAATTGGTAACGGCATTTCGAGTGACTACGGGCGTCCCGGAATGGCAAAATAAAAAGTTGGCAGCCCTACAGCGCACACACACATAGCCCTTAAAGCTCACATGTAACATGCTTTTCTGGTTGCATTGTATCCTATATCGGGGAAATACACGCACTTGTGTTTATCTGTGTCAAATTACAAACCTCTTCATTTGGCAACATAAGGCACCCACGTTTTTATCAACCACAATCCTTCCACAACACAACATATGAGATTTGTCATGATCAACACATAAACCACCTTGCCTAATAACCTAAACAAAAGCTCTTCCACTTTTTTTTCTCTTCCATCAGTGGTAAAAACCATTCTGTTTGATCATAGTTTCGTGTTGTTAGGTCAGAATTGCACCTGGTGAGTTCCTAGCTGATGCCCAATTATGATTACTGTCTCAAAAGAGGCTTGAGCCCCATACACCACTTTACAAGGTGAGCACTTAACCCACATTACACGAGCAAATACACAACTCACTTCGCTTATCTCAATTCAATCGAAACAAAAGTTTTAACAATACTTTTTATAACCAAGCAAATTTGAGGCATCCGCAAGAATACTTACAAGCCTCCCGAGGTTTACCAGTTCCGAAGATGCTTGCATTGCGTTCAGTATGTACAACAGTGTTCACAGGGGCTCTCACTGTTCTTGGCAAGAGTCTCAGCTTTGGTCGGGCAGCGGCAGATTCTGAAAGAGGAAAACAAATTTCAAATCAAGTGTTCCAATCCAATTTCAACGAATATTCTAAAGTCTACAAATAAGTAATATGAAATTAAATGTAACATAGACGTGAAAACTGTTATCTGTAGAGAATACGTTGCCAAAACATAAAAAACTCATTAATGACTTACAGACTTCAAACTACCCTGGGGAACTAGACAACACAATTTGACAAATGTAATAATGCAAACCATCAATTTGATTGATTCATTGATTGTTCAGGAAACAAGATATGCTATTGAACAGGACAAAGGAAAAGACATGATAGAAACCCACTTGGTGAGAGTTCTCTTGGAAGGTTGGCACCATTCTGATTTCGGTTGTCGCTGTCGCGCCTTGATCGACCCATGTCGCCTCCAGCTTGCCTGCTTCCGGACCAGCCATCGTCAAAGCGACCTCCTCCCTCCCTGTATCCATCTCTGCCTCCTCTAGACTCTGACTGGTAAATGCCACCTCTATCATGGCCTCGACCATACCCTCCTCCTCCTCGGGCTTGTGCATCACCTCTGTAGCTGCTGCTGCCACGTGGTCTGTCTGAGTCGTAGTTGTCTTGGCCAAAGTCCATTGGGTCACCGTACATACCAGGACCTCCTCTGCCCTGCATCCGTCCGCGACCAGCTAAAAGTAATGGTTTTAAACATATTGCTGACAAAAATTCACATAAATTCTGTTGTTAAGCAAGTCAGATATTGAAAACACAACAGAGGTCATAAAGATATTAAAAGTAATAACAAGAAGAGTGCATGTTCGTATTGACAATCAAATCAAATGTGCTTTATTCAAGATTTTCTTCAAGCATCACACCTTCAGACTTGTGATTTTATAACAAGGTCTGTCCAACTGCATTGCATTAAATGAGATTATTGGAAATCCCTACAAAGTTTAAAAGGATGAACAGGCAAGGTTATCACAAGACAACCAATATTCACAGAGCTTTCCAGAGGTCCTTAATCCTTTAACGATGAGAAATATTGTTTTCACAGTAGCTCTTAGTGCCACCTTATCAGTAAAGCGTTAAAGCGTACTTCCTAAAAGTTCACATACATTCAACAGCCATTTTTTAATTTAATAGTAATTTAAAATTGTCTTTATAACTACTAATCAAATGAAAGTTTTCAAATTCTAAAATAGTTGATTCTCAAGGGCCTGCATTTACCAGCTAACAGTTTTCTTATAAATGCTGCTGTACAAGGACATAATCAAAGTTAACCTATGCTACCAACACCTTTACTATAAGGTCTTAAGTTTACAATTTTAGGAAGTTGAACCACGTATCCATAATTTTAGGCAAAAGATACAAAGGTAAAAAATCTTGACCATCAGATTTCAACAAATGTGCTACACTTCTTGTGTTGAAACCTATACAAATTCAAGAAGAGATATCAGAGAAGAAAGTTTGACAGCGACTAGTATCAAACCACCAGTTATCAATAGTTTAGGCATCATACATGATCTTAAAAATCGGATGCAATGCAATCGGCAGCCTAATCATTTGCCGAAGTTATAGCTTGTTGTGAAATAAAACTTTGATAATATTACTAAGAATTGTGATTAAATACTGAAGCTACTTAACGCCAAAAAAATATAGGTGTGTTTCCGGTAACAGTGGTTTTAAAAACTGGGTAGGTAGGTAGGAAAAAATTTTTATTTAGTAAAATATTTTTATGCAATGCTGCATCGTTGTATAATAATAAACGAATATATCGTCATCATATTTCACCTTGCTAAGGCCAATTTTGCTCTAATTAACGGTGCCCTTATTTACATACCTCTGGCAAGGAAAGCAGTGTTATCAATGTCGCAAATCTGCACCTCTAGCACGCAAAGGTTAAATTCATGTGTCAATAAAAAAAATTTGAAAAATTTTCCCAGTCGGGCCTAAAAATGTGACTCGGTCGGGTTACCGGAAACACAACATTTTTTTTGGGCCTAACCCTCATAGCTGCCTCCTCCACGTCCTCCTCTGCTGCCTCCTCCTCTTCCAGACCTGTCTGAGCCACGACGGCCTTCGGCAATGTCAACACGCAAGTACTTGTCTTCAAAAAGCTGAAAAGAAATCAGTATGTTTCTGCATGAAACATTGTCAGAACTTCCATTCCTCTAATCCAGCTTTAGCTCAACAATTCTTCAGTGCAAGAAAGTTTTCATCTTGATTGATTCCTCTTGTGTTACACAGACATACTGCTGTTGCAACACCAAATGTAAAAAATAATTTATACTATTCGTCAGTAATAAAGGAAATTTATGTCAATCATTTAAACACTTAACCTGTGGAATTTCAAAATTAAAATAGCTCCTAAATCCACTCTAAATCTCTAAATGGCACTAGCTAACCCAGTGCTGCAAATAACACTTTTGTGAAGACTTCTATACTGTTTCTCATCAGACACATGGCATCTACCAAAGGGTTATTTGAAGCAAAATCTTGGTCTGCTCATAAATTGCAACACGCCTTTGTGCAAGATTCCAATTTTGTTTAGGCGCGCTATAAATAACAGTCTAATAATAATAATAATAATGTCAAATCAAAATCCGAAAGGGCAGAGAGACAAGAAGATGTGTTCTGAATCTGAACCACGTTCAGGTCAAGTATACGAACTCACCATTTCACAACTACATAAACTTTTCCAGAAATTTTTAATGCACATGGGTTTAGGATTAATCCTTTAACGATAAGCTTCATTGGTTTCCCAGTCACTTTTAGTACACACTCATCGTTAAAGGGTTAAACTCAGGCAACTAGAATTTGCAACACAAGTTCTGCAAAACTTGAGCAATTAAATAATTTGTAAAACAAACTACAAAGCCAGAATGAAGAACTGCTCACTGCTTTATCATATGTAAGTGCCTCTTTCAGAGATTCACGGTCATTGAACTCAACATACGCAAAACCTGAAAGCATCAAAACAGAGATCTACCGATATATAATTATATATTGTATTGTATCTATAAATTGATATAGCACCTCTCACAGAGCACACCAATCAGAGGTGCTCCAAAGTGCGAGAGACCAACAGAAAAGAAAGTAGTCTTAAGACCAGTTAACAAGGATGAACGTGTCAAAGGAGGGAGCTGGTTCCATAGTGCAGGGCAATGAAGGCAAAGGCTCGTGCTTTAGCCATAGCAGTACTCGCTCGTGGGAGAAAGAGATCATGCCGAGTGTAAATTCACTTTGATTATGATAAATAAATGTCTAAGAAAGTATTTTAAATATTGCAGAAATATTTAGGAATTTTCCATCCTATATATATCTCTTGCAACACGTGATTAAAATGTCAGCCAATTTGCAGGTGGTCGAGTGGGACCTTCCTAAATATTGGTTGAGTTGAGCTGGAATGACCCAGCAACTGTAAAATAAAATATGTGAATTTAACATACACGCATTGGATTCAAAGATAGAAGAGTTCAGAGGAGCAACATATGTATAATTTTATAGCAGCCCAGAAATCCTCCATTGTCTAAAATGCTTGCTAACCTTTAAACCGATCCGTATCTCGGTCTCGCACAAGTCTCACAGATTTTATCTACAAGTAAAACCATGGATTACATAGCTAGAGAAAACCAAACACAGATAGTTGTGTGAGGGAAGAAGAAAACAACTGTAATTAACAGAATGAAACTGTAGATATTTAGCAAATTAATTCATGAATAAAGAAAACGTTTGTAATATTCATGCAGCAGGAGTAAGAGAGTTGACTTCACATACTCTACAGTTAACTCAAATTTATAGAGAATGTATTCATGTTCCATATCCCAGGTTTCAAATAATTTCAGAGATTAGTCTGTGACATTCCTCACAGTGTCATCACAAGCTTAATAAAGTATCAGTATTCTGTTTAGTGTGCAGCCAAATAAGCAAAGTAAAGCTGCATCAAATCTGTATATTTAATTTGAATCCAAAACAGTGCTTTGAGTAGTAAATATGCAATGTGCATCTGACTGGATAGTCTCTTGACACTAAATATGAAAGGCAATTGTGCTAAAAATATTTGGATATATAGCCATTTCTGTTTAATACTGTTCAACATAAGGCCTTTCAGTTTAATATTTTGACAACATAAGACCTTTTGATTTTGATTTCCAGCTCTTCCTTTAGGCTGGATCAATCGTTCATTAACTCCTAAAATTGTTATTAAAACGAGTATTAACACACAAAAAGTGTTGTAAAAACAACCATGAACATATATCCCCACATGGTCAACATAAAGCTTGTGCAAGGCATCAAATTCAAGTGGCTTTAGCTTTTCTAAGACTACTTACAGCAACATCTTTAAACAAAATTTCAACTAGAAATATACTGGTGAATACCAGACCATGCTCCCAAAATGAACTGCAAGGTTACTAGAAAGCTTTAGTCACAATATCATAATATCTGAAAACTCTCAGTGAACAATGAAAACTCACAGGATACAGAAAACTATTTGTATTCAACCACAGGTGGGGTAGTTACATTGATACTCAATACAGACCTATTTTAAAATTGTTGGAACTGTACATCTGGAGTCACCAGGTTATTATTTTGCATTAGATAAACCATGGGGAGAAGAAACACAGGTCTACAAAATAAACCAGCCACTCTATAAAAGAGCATGCCAAAGTTAAAGTTGTGTAATAAAGAATATCATAAAGAAACACTTATTGAAAGGAACAAACCACAAAGAAAATAAAAAAGCCATAAAAAACTAAGTAAACAAAATATAAATGACATTAAAATCAGTGGTAATTGTCAAGATCTGTCCGCCTCCAACCGATCACCGTGTAAACAATATAGCCGCCCAACACTCCGATAGAATAGAGCCTTGCGACCTCCCACAATGGAATTCACTAAGTATATAGTCAATAGTCGTGGTACACATAATACGTGGAGAACATGTGGATGCGTGCAGAAAGAACATTTAAAAGACAATTCAGCACTAGTTGTGAATTTTTTCACACATATATTCAGAAGTACTTTTGGCAAAGCACATTTCGACATGAAAAGACTTTTACAAACATTCTTATTTCTTTTCAAACACATACACCTTTAATTAATTCTGGACCAAATAAAAGTTCAGCTTTTGCTTTAGTAAATATTGCATATCGTACATATAAAAGTTCAGCTTTTGTTTTAGTTAATACTAGGGGTGGGCAACGATTAAAAATTTTAATCGAAATTAATCGCACGATTAAAATTTTAATAACGCGATTGATTTTAACGCATGTCACAATAGATAACAAGTACAACTACTCTACCAACTCTGAGTAGTTACGTTGAATATGCGCTATATAAATGCTTGCAGTCAATAAACAAAAAGCAAACATGCTTATTCTGCTTGTTTTTACTTTTTAGTTTTAACTTTAAAGTTTAAACTGAGCGGTTTTATCAAGAACTGTTTTAGCACAAGTCATGTATTTCTAGAAATAATCAGGCACAGTGACAATCGTCACTGCGTTCAAAAATTTAATCGCATTAATTAATTAACGCATTAATCGCGTTAATAACGCGTTACATGCCCAGCCCTAGTTAATACTGCATATTGTATAATTCTTGCATAATTATTGTATAATTCATAAATAGTGAATTGCACCATGAGAAGTTGCAGGGAGGTTGTAGCGCTCTTTCCTATACAAAATACAAATAAAATTAAAGTCATTGGTAAGTGTCAAGCTCCTTCTAGTGTGGCCATACTGTTACCACGATGATCAGTTACAGGTGGATGGATCTTGACAATTACCAAATCAGTCGAATTGAACAAACAATGAAGATAAAATAAAACTGATTTTATGTGTTTAAATGCATATGGGTAAAGTGAATATATAGCCCTTACTGACATATTCTTGAAGATCAGCTCAATGTCACCCTGGACAATTCCTGTTGGCAGATTTCCAATGTAAGCTGTGTACGGTGCCTCATCTGGAAGGGGGCGCTGACCTCCATACCTGCCTCCATCATAACCACTTCCAGATCTGTAATCGTCAAAACTCTATATAATAGCAATAGCGCAATACAAAGAAATTCTAGCTGCTTAACCAGAAGATAGAACACCAAGTTTAGAAAAGTTCCAACCAGGGTAATCTATTGTTTAAGTGTTACTGATTATTCACCCATTATAACATATCATTTCAGCATCACAAATTAATGTCAACATTAGCATGTATAGTTTACACACAACAGAATATAAGTTTGTAAAATAAGCATAAACAATCAGAAACAAAATTTATTAGGAAGAAGCTAGAGTTGGTATTGGAGGTCTTTGGTTAGCTCCCATCTTGAGCTGAATAGCATTTTGAATAGTCATTTGTTATGATAAACCCATTCTATAGTAACTTTATAACTGTTTTTTCTGGTCATGTTCGAGTCGGGAGCACGTCTGAGTAGCTCCGTTGAAGAGGCGCTATATAAATCCTTGAATGAATTAATGAAATAGCAATTTCTCTTGTGAAGATGTCATTTCTAACGCATTAAAAAACCACTGGACATACTGTTACACCCAATTCGTAAAGGTACGTCTGTATTTTTCATTTAGGATGATGAAACGTTAGGCTATAATTGGTGAATAATCAAGGACGCTAAAACAATAGATCATCGCTACCAGACCATCACTCGCATTGTAATGTAAATCTCTTAAATTTCTCAGCACCACACAAAAACCATGTCAGAGATAAAAGCTTATTCACCGGCACTATATCAAATCAAGTCTGCTATAGCCACGTTATTTCGTCTGTTCCTGTGCCAGGTCAGAAACTGATCAGGTCAAGACAAGGAGACAGGTGCTATGGTGGAAATCGTTGATGATGGTGGTCGTGTGGTGATTCAGGAATTGAATTGGGATAGGATAGCTTGAACAATTCAGTTTTCATTCATGAGTGGAAAGCAGCAGAGGACAGTGCAAGCAGCGGACAGGTGAAATCAACAGGCGATACGAGAGTATGAACAAACTGGTGAAGATCTTTGGGAGGTCATTCCAAAGAGCTGATGCAGCATAGCATTCCACCTCCTGCGCCACCACACGACCACCATCATCACCAATTGCCACCGTAGCACAATGCTGTCTCCTCGGCTTGACCTCCCCGGATTTTGACCTGGCACCGAAACGAACAGAGGAGTTTGGCTATTGCGGACTTGATTTGATATAGCGCCGGTGAATAAGCTGGTCTCCCTGACGTGGCTTTTGTGGGCGCTGAGAAATTTTCGAGGATTTACATTACATTACATTACATAGACTACGGAACGGTTGCTGAGAGCTAACAACCGAAAGAGAGGCCGAGATGGAGAAAGATATGATGTGCCTAATTTACATGCTCACTCATTCCCGAGCGCTTACTCCCTTGTCTTCTAGTATCGTGCCATCCAGTTACTGTTAGATTTTATATTATGATAAATGAAAGGTGTCCAATCATACAATTTGTTGATCAGAACGCAATGAGATAACACCTCTAGTAGTGCACTGACGAGGGGTTAGCAGTTGTTTACAGAGTGCGTACACCTGGGATTATTAGTCCCAGCGTACACCAACAAATTGACAAATTGATACATGCACTGAAACTGCCTATAAAAAACAGATCGCTGTAATTCCTTTGCATGGTAATGATTTGAAAATGAAATGACCGTACTGTCCGTAATTTCCTGCAAAACTATGGCCAACAAACGAATTATAATCATCCATTTCGGTTCTTAGCTCTGAAAACGCTGGTTCCCTAGTCGTCAGCGGAAGTTTATACGCGCGATAAACGAGCGTAGCGGTCGTTGGGTTGAAAACTATCAGAATCAGACTGACAATCACATATTAAATTGCCAGATTTTGTTTTTATGTCCCAAACTCCCAATGTCTCATTGCTTATAAATTATAGTTAAGGATAACGAAGTAGTCAATTAGTTTTCATCAAAGCAAGACACGCGAAACAAACATTGAATTTTAACACTACTCAGATATTTAACGAAATTAGGTCTACAGACTTAATTTCAAAATAATTATGGCTACGTTCATTGCGCAAATACAAAAAGAACAGTCTAATAGCCTATTATTGTTAAATATGATTTTTTTTTGTAACTTAGTACTGATGAAGATATTGTGGCTTATAATTTTATAAATCCTCTTTCGGTAGGCCCTAATCAGTTTACTAACACAAACGTCTTAGAGTCGGTTGACTCGGTTGCTTGTCGACTTGCTCAAGGACGAGTGGCCTAAACATTCCCAGAAACAAAATCCGAGCTACGCATTGCTAAAATTTTCGTTTACGTTTTCTGTACTTCGACTGTTCGACAGATGGCGGACTGATTCGATCGGCAATCACGACTTTTCACAACTTCTCAGCCGAAGAGCGTCTTGAAATCTCGTCTTCTCGTCTCCGCGAATGTGGACTCATTTAAATAGCAATTGACTGTAATCTCGAGTACGGGTCAGAGACGAAGGTGTAGGGGTATGTTCAGTTCGGTGCCTCAATTGCAGCCGGAGGGTTGCTAGTTCGAATCCACCTCAAGCCGTCCGCGTAGGGACCTTGAGCAAGTCCTTCACGCACAATTGCTCTGCAATATAATAATTGCTTCTGCGCCGCCGAGGCGTGTCCACTTCTGAGCTTGGGGCAACCTTAGCAAGAAGGGCGATATCAAAGATCAGTTGTATTGTACTGTATTGTAACCCAACTCTCAACTTTTACGAACTTCGACGATACGATAGAAGCGCGACCTACTGAAATGAAATGAGTGCAGTACCTCCCTTCCCTCCACTTCCCCTCCTGCCCTACCTTCTTATTCCCCTTCCACTTCACCATCGCCCTCCCCTGGCCTTCCCCTTCCCCAATCCCCATTCCTTTCTCCTCCTCCTCCCAACCCCTTCCATGTTCCCCTCCCTCCCTGCTTTCTTCCCTCCACCACCCCCTCCCCTTCACTCCCCTCCCTCCCTTCCCCTACCCCCTCCTCTTCGCTCTCCCATTTTCCAACTCCCATTCCCTCCCCTCCCCTTCCTTACATCTTCCTCCCTTCCCCTTTTCCATGCCCCCTCCCCTTCCCTTTCTCCTGCCCTCCCCTCCCCTCCGCATTCTCGTGCGTTGTGTAAGATTTCCTTGTCGACCTCTAGCGAATGGAAAAGCTTTGATTACACACAAATGTTGCCTTCATGGCACACTTGAAGACTTCTTTTGTTATATTAATTGTAGGGAACTTTGAGTGTGTTTAAAGCCGGTATTTCGGGACAGTTTTTAAATCACCTTTGGAGATTGACTTTGACCTGAGCTTAACCCCAATTCCTGGAAGTGCAACCGTGTTTCATATAGATAATTTGTTTCTTATTGAAACATACCGATAGACCACCGTTTGTGGCGATTACATGCAAGGTGAAATTTTCCGTTCAAATGCTGTTGTAGCCTATAGAAATCTATGGTTGACGTTCTTGCCTGCCAGAATGACTGACAGTCAGCAGTGTACACGTGATTCTCCTTATAGATTTTATTTTAGTTATAGTTACAGTTATAGTTAATGGTTTACCATTTTAGTTATAGTTATAGTTATAGTTGGTAGTATTTTTTAGTTATAGTTATAGTTATAGTTATAGTTAATGGGTTTTTATTTTAGTTAATTTTAGTTACTAGGCCTACTTAATTACAATAATTAAGGCAATAAGCAAAATTGTGCGTATTAACAGGCTGTTTTACACAATTTGCTCAGAGCTTTGAAAGCCTTTGAAGCATGGGTGCATTCAGCTTCATGAATACACGAGTTTCCAAAGTAACTGACAAATTGCATGATAAAAATATCGCATTTTTCGTTCTCATATATGTCGAATCGTCTATATTGTACTTTTCCTATTTTTATTTTTTGTATTAACGAAAATAAAGATGAATTTTCGTTATTGTTAATTTCGTTATAGTTATAGTTATAGTTAATTATATTTTTAGTTATAGTTATAGTTATCGTTAACGAAATCATTTTATTTTCGTTAACGAACATTTTCGTTATCGTTATCGTTAACGAGAATCACACTGACAGTCAGCTAGCTAGGTTACTCGATGGATGACCAGGATGAGCAATCACAAACGAGGTGGTGACATTCTGTCCAACAAAGGTCTTGCACCAGCCACCCAATTACATTGAGCGCGTCCTGTATCAGCTGTCGACATGGGCGTCCACAAAAATATGTTCAGGAGGGCAGACGCGAAAACTGGGACACGTCAACGTGGCCTGCTGTGAGACAAAAAAGTTAGATGTGAATATCAGATGGGGCAAGAGCTATTTAGTGCCCTGCGTTAGCGCGGTCATGGCTGTCGATTCCTCGAAATCTTTCCCAATAAAACAATAACAACAATAAGACATATGATAGGCTAATAATAATAGTAGTTAATAGTAGCAGTTGCAGAAGATCTTGTAATCTATGCGCAACCCACTTTTCAAGAACTTGCCGGGTATCTCAGTGATGTTTCATGACACTCCTATCAATTAAGGTGAAGCTCTGTAGGCCTATATTAATTGCAATTGGGTACTCAAGGTTGAGCATCAAATTCGTGCAGAAGTTTTGATTTTACCCCCTCTCCTACGACAGTATCAAGTGGTTCACACATTTATAAATGTCCTTAGAACGTCCAGTTTTCAATAGGAAACTGTATAGGCTAGCTACTTTTTAAAATTGTTGTTTGCCGGGGAGCATATTACGAAAGTAGGCTACGCATTATAATTGCAATTTGGCAATATGCAGATCGCTGGAGACGTAGCGGGGGAACTTACCGTTTCTGTTAAACGACGCTTTGTCAATAGGCCTATAGGCAGGTAAGTGACGGTATGTTGCAATGATCATACAGTGTAGGCCTAATTGTGTTGGCACTTAATTTACTGTTAACAGATTAAGCATAGGCCTATAATAGTGAATCATGTATTGCACAGGGCCAATTTTTTGCTCATGCAGACGTGCCAGTATATAATAATTATAGTTCTAAGGGTTTTAACTTTTATACAATACAATACAATACAATACACCTATAATATTTGATGCCCCCCCCCTTACGAAGTTCAGTAGAGCACAATGTCATGTCGGGCAACCATCAAGAACAATAGGTAGACTGCAGTGGCGGCGCCAACATGGGTCTAGGGTGGGCTGAAGCCCCTCATATCGGCGGCTCAGCCCCAAAACAAAAGTGGGAAATCACTGCCAATGCCAGAGAGGAGGGGAGAAAGGGGGAGGAATTTGGGTTTTAGCCCCCCAAACCTGAAATCCTGGCGCCGCCACTGGTAGACTGAAAGAGGTAAGTTTTTGCAACTTTTTTATGTATGAGAACACTTAATATAGCACATTTTAAAGTCATAAAGGCGCTGTATATAGGCTACCTGTGACAGTAGTGTAACAACTATAATTACAGTAACTGTTGTTACACTACTTGTGACTATCTTAAACAGATCTAAACAAGTAGCGTTTAAAGACAGCAAATTTATGCAGCACATAGTCAAAGGCAACATTATATACGTACACGTAGGTAGAGTAGCAGACTGTTCCAGAAGGACAGTACAACACAGGAGGAGGCACGATGTGCTCGAGTTGAAGAGCGACTGCGTGGCACCTGCATATCTCCATGGGCCGCAGAGCGCAACGATCGCCGACGCAGCCGACCCAGCTGACTCAAGATTGGAACACAGAGCTCGTTGATGTATGCCGGAGCAGTGGCAAAATTTGGGGCACGCGTCAGCATGATGGTCTTAAAAGCAATGCGATCCACAACAGGAAGCCAGTGTAGTGTATCTCGCATATATTCAGTAGATGTTATATACGAATACTTGGGATTGTTGGGGTTGTTTTGAACTACCTCTGTAGGATTTTTACTAATCCGATGAGAATGTAATTAGGACTAAGGGAGTAAGGGTGAGGTGCATACGCTATAGTGGGGGGGGGGGGAATAAACAGAGATCTGCATGTACGGTACCTAGCCAATGCCTTCTAGATACTGCATGACCTAGCCTACGTAACAGAGCAGCTGTGAAGATGGAAAACTCGTTTTCCTGAAATTTGTAGCCTAACTCTGCACTAAAAATGCCAAAAATAAGCCTATATAGGCCTATATATAAGACACAGTTGCATCAAAAGGTCCGTTATTGGATAGTTTATAAATTATACTGATAGGCCTACAGTTTATCTAAGTAGGTTACTTAGGCCTAATTGCTAACAAGCCTAGCCTACTGTAGGCCTATGCTACGTGGGTGTAGGCTATAGGTGAGAAATATTACGGAGAAGATTAACAAAGTTGCCTACAAAAAAATTTGGGTTGCATGTAACTGGAACGTCTGGAACCGATTTTGACCCTACCCAGTGGCGGCGCCAGGATGGGTTTGGGGGCTAAAGCTCAAAACCTTTTTGACCCTCCTCGCTGTGATTTGCAGTGATTTCCCACTTTTTGGGGGGGGCTGAGCCGCAGTTAGGGGGGGCTAAGCACCCCTAGCCCCTGGCGCCGCCACTGACCCTACCTGCCACGCTGCCGATCGATTTTGTTTTGACTAAGTGTCTAAGCGCCTGTGAACAAGCTGGTTTTGGGCCTACTTCTTTTGGGGCACTGTAGAAATCTAGAGATTACGCGATTACGATGCGATTATGAACTGTGTTAGTCTACTCATCCCGAAACGCAACGTCCAGTATGTTCAGCATTGGGAACGGCGTGTCATTGACTGATGAAACTAAACAGACATATCGTGAGTATTCTAGTGATTAAATTTCGAAAATAGTCTAAGTCGGTTAATTGGTAGTGCAAGTAAGCCTGACCTAAAGTTGAAGGTCACGTATGTATTTGACCACCCTGCTTTGGACAGTTCGTCACTTGCATGCAAAAGGACTCCAGGTTACCTGCAGCAAACTATTCTGTAGTGGTTGTAGTACCGATTTGTTGATCGTGCGCTGGCTTAAGCCTAAAGGTCGATGCTGATTTGATGCGCTGCTCCCCGCTGGCAGTCACTCAACGCGGTTAGCGGCGCGTTGAGCTTCCCGTCCAAATACTACTATATAGAAGTGTTGGCTTGTGTGTAGCGGCAATCGACACCGTGTGCCTACCTGTCGTGCGTTTCAATCGTATAATGAGCAGAGTTATTGCGCTACATGTCGTGTAGAATGGGATATTACCGAGTGTAAAAACAATTAATCCGATATAGAAAATCGTCTCTTGCGTCGGGATGTCGTCGTTTTGTGACTTTCTCGTGACTTTTCAGACTTTATTAGCCGTTTCTCTGCTGTTGTTCACTTCATGGGACGCGTCGTCGTCACTTGCTGTCGCCCAATCGACTACGGCGTCTCCGGCCAAGAAGGACCAACATACCTGTAAGTCAACAAGCCATAGTTCACCGTTCAATACTAGTTTCTGTGTACAGTTTATCTGTTGTTGTATGGTGACATTAAAGTACTTATCCAACCATTCAACAAAATGCAAATCACGCAAGATAGCGTATACACCAAACGGAGAACTCCGTCAGTCCTTCACAATTCAACCAGTTCTCTCAACCCCCTCCCATTCCGCCCCAACACTTCTCTGCCCTTCCTGGACCTCATCACTAAATTTGGAAATCGCTGCTTTTATGTAGCCATCGCTGTTCCACCCCTCTGGAAATCTGGAATTAGGACAATTATCAGGTCCATCCCACGAGCTTGCCAAAAGAGATAGCACTTCTTGCCATTTCAGCACAGGTCCTGCACTCGAAAATCATTGAAAACACTCCTTTTCAACAAACTGATTCTGCAGTTGCCATTTTGTGACTCCAAGCCTTGCTTTTGAAGCTTATCTACAAAGTGGTGTAACAAAAGGCCAAAAGGCTTCTAATAATAATAATAATAATAATCTTTTCTTTATTGAAGTGCCTGACAAACGCACTACGCTGTACATTTACATGTTATGCTTTTAAATCTTAATCTAACAGAACAGACAGTGCAATACACGGCGCTAATAGCAGCCTACAAAGCATATCCGCCCAACGGGGGCTCGAACTCGGTACCTCTCGCTCTCTGTGCAGGTGTTATCCAATGCTCTATCGGGGCTTCTCTGGAACATCTTCTGTGGTAAGGTTCAGTTCCTGTTTCCTCCTCATTCCTCCTCATCCCTTTACCTCTCTTGACACTCCAGTTCTGAACACCATCCACTGTAGCCATCTGCCTGTCTGCCATCTTGAACCTTGGACCTTGACCTCGAACAAATTTTAATCTTACTTACTTTAACTGAGTGCCTGTGAATAAACTGGTTCCCTTTTATGGGTGCTGTAGAAATCTCGAAATTACGATTGTGAATACATTTTGTGGTCCAAAATATTGGACAAGTATGTCGCAAGTCTTTCCAACTCTTGTAATAATAAATTGTAGCAATAGACGACAGAGGCAATTGTATGCTAAGGATCACCAATGCTTTTCTCTAAAGGTTTGTTCACCAGATCACTGGATCACAAGGCAATCAACTTGTTGATTTGGCCACCACAGCCAGGCAATTTTCCTGTCAGATGTATAGTTTTTGGGTGTAAAATAATGATGTGGGTCTGGGTGTGAAGTTAATTGAACAACTGACCCACAAGTTTATGATATCGAAAAAGCTACATTTTTTACATTTACATACAGAGACATTCGGTGCTGCACGGATGTATGTATATATTTTCCCCTATGACTAGCTCTAGCTCTTCTTCCTCTGTACAATAAAGCCTCTCATTCAATTTTATGGTTGTATATATAAATTTTGTTTATTTGTTTGAATGTATTAATCTTGCTATGTACAGTGCTGTGCGTTTGCTAGTGCTTCTCAATAAAGGAAATACTTACTTACTTACTTACTTACTTACTTATGTTCTTGGTAGCCCTTTGTATTTGTTTTATAGGATTGGGGTAATTATAAATAAAATAACAAATAGCAAATGCTACGTTTTCAGAACACTTGACTGTTTAGCGTTTCCCTCTTTTCATGTACTTGTGGATATTTAGACACAAAAAGAGCCCATTAATTAGTTAATTAATTAATTCATTCATTCAGAGCATTAGATCTATATAGTGCCTTAGATCTACACAGTACTATTTTATATGATTTTAGACTTATAGGGTTGGTATGTTTTGTATGTTTTACTGATGTATTTTACAGATATATTTTATATGCTTAAATACTGACAGAACTTTGATATTTGATATTTGATTTTTAATTCATTGATAAATTTATGTTGTGGCCAGTGTTGAGTTTACAAATCTAAGCTCTTCCTGAGCAATTGTAAGAACTCATGTGACACAATGGTTTAGCCACCGATAAGTTTCAAACTGATAATGTTACTGGTTTCGCCACCAGTAAGTTTCAGATTGATAATGTTACTTATTTTATTGCCTTGTTGGTAATGATGGTGGTACAAAATTCATATGCCACTGGACCTTGTCTGGCTGCCTTCCATAAATAGCAAATATGACTTGTCAAGTGCTGCTGTCACCATTTGCGTCTGCCAGTTTATCTTCATATTGGTCGGCATAATTGTGATTATTATTGGAATTCTATGATTGGTATTAGAACCGTGTAAGCCATTTGTCCACAGAAAGCGTAATGGAGGCGGTGAATATCCATGCGGCAAATGGCCCAGCTGGAGTGGCAGAACTGGTATTGTGTTTACAAGGAATGTCTGCGACGGATATGGAGCAAGCCATTTCCCTTGTGTAGTGATTGGATGATGGAGATGCAAGATACTTAATGTGGGTCAATAAGGCTTTATCCATTTCGGGCATTGTTTGTTCATATTAATAAAACTCTTCATGAGGCTTGCTGATGTGCATGACTGTCCTGTGGAAATCTTCTAAGCGATTCCTATCGTTAAAATGATTTCTACCATTTAAACCTACTAATCCTGTAACCTGTAATATTGACCACATTGTCATGGACGTTTTAGCAGTAATTCACATTTGAACTGACTAATAAATACACAGCCAAAAGATTTGGTCTCTGTGTTCTGATCTTGTGTATAGTAAGTAAGTAGGTAAGTAAGTATAGCCTTTATTACTCCATTAGCAAACGCACAATGGGACTTCGAAATAGAATGTAAAATAACACATAGAAGTAATAATAATGTATAGTAATAATATTGAATAGTAAAGTTCTAAAACATGTTAATAGGTGTAAAGCATTCTGGTAATGAATCCCTTTCTAGTGAGGAGGTCAGAACGTGGAATTTCATGGTTGTGAGGATGAGGCCGTAAAAAGTATTATGACTCATGAACTGGGGGAGTATAGGTAAGATTCTCATACTGTAGCAAAATGACTGAACCATCTGTATTGTGTTCTTGTGATGTTCTGATAATATTCAGATTTTGTGGTGATAAAGTAAGTAAAGCACATATAAAGATATTATTTCATACGTATTACATAATCCTCGAATCGCTAAGAATTTTGTTCGGTATATGTAGCTTGATCCTTTTGGTACTGTTTTTTCCTTTCATTCAGCTTTTCTTTTAAACTGCCAAATATTTTTTACTTTGGACTGTTACCTGATAATTAATATATGCTAAAGTCAGTTATCAATAAATTAATGCTCTGATAATTTTCTGTTTATACATAAAATTACAGATTTGTGAAAAAGTGGTGATAATATCTACATTCTACAAGCCTATATTTAATCATTTCTGGGTTAGCACATAATTCTGCCCAGTTTCTGTGCTGTGTGCAAGTAGTTATATAAAATACTAATGATGTGGTAACAAGTGCTTACTCACCTGTGCCAATTTTGCATACTAACATCCATAACCTTGCTGTTCCAGGTCAATTTAGGTAACTGTTGGTTATTTGAGACAAATGATATTGATATATGAAGCAAATTCAGAATCCTTATGACTCGATTCTAGAGCTTGTTAATGTCTTTTTGATAGTTGTCAATCAGATAGGCCTAGTCGTTAGTCATTCTGTCAGGCAGTCAGCAAACAGTCAGCAAACAAGCAAGCCAGCCAAGTAATTTGTTCATTACATTTGATGCCATATCAATCAATCAATCAGTCAATCATTTTGTTGTTTCCGGAGAATAGTTTACAAGTAGTGATCCAGAATAATCATTATTCACCGATCATAAGATTGGAAATTTAAAACAGACAGATCACATGATTATCTTATTAACTTTTGAGGGAAACAATCGGGTACCCAGAAGGGACTGAAGTCCCGCTAAGTTAGGGATACTCGTGTACCATGTTAGCAGAGGAATGAATTTATATAAGATTAAATACAATAAGTAAATGAATATATTAATAAGTTTTCTGTTTAGACTTTAACCCTTTAACAATGAGCATGTACTAAAAGTGACTGGGAAACCAATGCAGCTTGATGTTAAAAGATTAAACAAGGTGCTTGAAATAACTGTTATAGTATTTGAAGAGGTTGGAATATGATTATGAAGGAGCCAGTAATTTTTCTGCTGTTTTTTTATTCAGCTTGTAGCCAGTATCACATTGCACTTAATCCTTTTGCACACCTTTGTGATGGCAGTCACATTATTTAGATTTTGAAAGGCTTGTCCAGGCATCCGATATTAGCCCTAGCATGTGCACTATTTGGCATATACTCTACACCGTTGTGCCTGGGCCTAAATGGTATTTTGAAGCCAAACTATCCCAGGAATGTCCTGGCATGTGCTGCTTTGTAAGTACAGCATTGGTTGACTGTCCTGGCTAGTTGGCCTAGGACATTGGAGTCGCAGCATTGCACCTGTAGATATGGTAAGGCAGACTAAAGCTTTGGCTGCACAGAAAACATTATTAGACCTGTCTATCAGGGAGAGCTGAAACATGGATCCCTTTGTACAATGACCATTATTGTTAGGGGTGTTTTTCTGAATAGTCCCTCCTTGATGGGCATTTTAAAGTCAGGTAAGAGTGAGACTAAATATGGTCACTCCCCTAAAGGATTTTGTTTTGAGTCCAATAGCCCACATGAATCAAAACACAGGCTGAGCAGTCTAACAAAGATGAGATGGCCTACATAACCCAGACTTTAACAGTATCATAGAACTGGCAGAGCAGAGAAAACCAGCGGCAAATATAATTCCAGAGCCTTAAACCAGAAACTTTATTATGTTGCTCATAAGAAACAGTTAGTTTAACTATTGTTTTAATATGCATTGTGATTTTACCTCAGGATCCTAGAAAGTACTGTAAGATCAGTACTGCATACAAAATTAGCTTTGTTGTAATTACGACAACTTCTATAGCATTGTCAGTAGCAAGCTACTTCTAGGATGCTTTACACACACTGTCAACTGTCACCACAAATGCTCAGAGTAACATAGCAAGTGCATTTTTAACTATTTTGTGCATATTATTTTAATAAACCTCTTAACTTAGTGTTACAAATTATATGCATAATATAATTATGCAGGGAATAATCTGCATGTTGGCCTGAAATTGGTTGCAATACATACTTTTTATATATAGTTTGGACCTTGAAACTCTTGACTAGAATGGCAGCAGTTACTCTGTCCAAAGTAGGGAGGGTTGGCTGAGAGGGGGAGGGGGTGATTACTGCATAGATGGCTGGAATGATATGCACCGGATTTACATCCTGTCAGTGCATCAAGATTTCTTGTAACTTGCTATGATTATGCTGATTTAACCCTCTGCATGCCAGCCTGGTTGTGGCACTGGCCAGATATTTTCTGGAATTTTAGTCCATTTAACCCCTGCAGGGTATAAACGTCTCATGAAATGGACTTAAACATTACGGCTGTAAACTTCTCATCAATCACTGAAATAGACTGAAAAAACATTACACTTAAACAGAAATATATTCTGAACAATCTTATGTAATTGAGTTGCTAGTATGTGCTTTTATTTCTGAGATATAGCCAAGTGAAAGTGATGGTGTATCTCATCACTTTGCCGTTCCACATAATGTCTATATTTTAATTAAATATTTGTTACTAATAAATATAGTATATATAAATAAAAATTATTTAACAATACTAACTGTAGAGTGAGTTTTTCGTTATTAAATTATGTAAACTATCATTCTGGAATGCATAATTGTGCCCTTTAACAGTCACTTCACAATATGGGTAACACCCATATCTCCAATGGTCATTGAAATTTGGTAGGAGCAGCAGAGTATGGAATAGGGTTACGTTTGAAACAGGAGAGAGCAAAGATGTGGCCTTTGCCAGTAAGGTTAAAAGACTTTAAAACGTCTAAAACTTTTTGGTCTCAAACTAGCCATCTCCAGGTCAAGTTATGTTATCCAGTAACTGTTACAGAAGCACTTTTACAATTCCATATCCCACATGTGTATAAATAACCAATGGGAAAATTGGTACTTATTTATTGCTCCAATAACGGTTAACTTATTTAACTTATTTACACAGGATGACCTCTGGTCAGTGACTTCAACCGAATTGCAATTTAGTAAATGCACCTATAAAGTCATCATTCTGCACCTATAGCCTAGGTGGCAAGCTGTTCATTGTTACAATTTTGCACATGTGGTATGCAAGGATTTTATATTATGACTAACTCTTAGTATTTGGCTTCTCTTTCTTGAGCAGCTCTTAGGCCATTCTGAGCAAAGGAAGAGGGAAACTATATTGAAATGAATGGAAAACAGAATAAACTTAAATGATATCTGAAGACTTTAAAGAGCAAATAAAAATACTGAAGTGATTACTAAGAATAGCATTTCCTGTCTGCCAGATTTAGTCTGAAGACTGAGGATACTTACTTAACACAAACAATTACAAACAATGTGAGGACACCATGTAGGCATGAAATGGAAAAATCAGGAGGGGTTACTTCTTTAATGATGAGTAGTATTGGGTTCCCAGTCGCTTTTAGTATATGCTCGTCGTTAAAGTGTTAACATTGTTTGACTACCAGAATCATCTTATTCCAATATGAAATTTGCAGGCTGTGAACAACAGCTTTGTAAAACATTTTAGTTACACGAAAGTGTGCAGTTCATATAGCAGTTGAAGTGTTACTTAAGAATTTACTTTAGAAGAATGTATGTTGAAAAGTGTTACTTAAAAGTTTACTTAAAAGTTTACTTCAGAAGACTTCAGAAGTCTTTGAAATTCTTCATTTTTTTATGAATTTAATTGCTGAAGAGTGGTATGAAATGTTAGCAGTGTAAAATAGCATTGTAATTAATTTTTATTGCATTTTAGTTGCTGATTCCTTTTACATTTACATGTAGTTAGGTAAAGTGATGTAATTTTCCATGCATTCATTGTTGTCATCATCAGTTCCTGATACCAGCCATATGTCAGCTATGGGTATGAATATATTATCTCTGTTGTCATTTGTCATGTCCATTGCTCCCATTATTGTTAGTCCAAGTGATGTTAAGTCCTCATTTATATTATTTATCTATCAAGTATCAAGTTAGTCTTGGTCTGCCTTCGTTTCTTTTTCTGAATCTTTCGTGTGGGCATTATGTGGGATTCTGTCAGCTGGCATTCTTTGTACATGTCCAAATCATCGGAAGTCTTCATTGAACAAATTTGTCTAGAGCAGTCGTTTGGATACCTGATGATTGATTGTCTTATGTCATCGTTTCTTATTTTCTGTATTCTTGAAATTCCTGTGATCTTTTGTAGCCAGCTCATTTCTGCTGTGAGAAGTTTGTTCTCATCTTGTTTGCACATTGTCCAACATTCTGATCCCTATAAAAAAAGGCAGTTACAAGTATCATTGTCTCATATATTTTTGTCTTGATTTTCTTTGTTAATTATCTGCTGCTCCATATTCTGTTCATTTTTCCTAATGCTTGTGAAGTGCATCCAATTCTCCTTTCTATATCTTTTTAGTTGCTGCCATCTGCGGTTATTAACCTTTCTAGGTAGACAAATAATATTGTTCTACTTGCTCAATAGCTTCTTCATGGATTATGGTATCTATTTGGTCTTTTTATCACCATTGTTTTGGTTTTAACTGCGTTGATCAGAACAGACCAAATCGTCTAATATGAGAAGCTTCTCTAATGACGATGATATTTATTGATAGTGGGAATAAAATAAATTTTCCATGTACTCGTATTATATCGTCTATGTATTATAACTAGGGCTGGGCATTTAACGCGTTATTAATGCGATTAATGCGTTAATTAATTAATGCGATTAAATTTTTTAACGCAGTTAATTGTTCTCACTTGCTCAATTATTTCTAGAAATGCGCTAAAACAATTCTTGATAAAACCTCAGTTTAAACTTTAAACTTAAAGTAAACACTAAAAAGTAAAAGTAAGTAGTAAAAGCATTGTTTTGGTTTTTGTTTATTGATCATCATTGAAATAGCGCATATTCAACGTAAAATCTTCTAATACAGTAGAAGTACTTCTATCTAGTGATGATGATATTTATTGATAGTGGAAATAAAATAAATTGTCCATATATTATATATCGTCTATGTATTATAACAGTCCTCTGAGTAGTGTTTTAGTGTTGCATCTAGTTTTAGTTTCAGTTATTAGTTCACATGCTGTTTGTTAAGTAATTATTGGTTTTTGTTTTTGCATCAGGTTATAGTTTTAGTTTTAGTTAATAAAACTGAAACCTCTTACCTTAAGTTCTAGTTTTTTAGTTTTCGTTTTAATTTCAGTTATTTGGTCACTAATGCTTATTACTTAAGCCATCATAAATGTACATCAATTTATTACAAATTGCAACCATTATTTGAATAGATCTGTTGCAGCTGACATTAAGCTAATTACCACAGCAGTAGATTGGAACAGCAAAGCTTGTATTGCCTCTTTTCATTCAGGGTTTTTGTTGTTATTAGTTTCAACTGTTTTAGTTTCAGTTTTGTTTTTTTGTGGGTTAGAACTGCAAGTTTTAGTTTTTATGTCATTATCGTGTTTGTGTTAGTTTTGTTTTCATTCTAGTTTTAATTCCCTAAAGCCTGAAGTGCTTGTTAACGAAAGTTTTCGTTTTCGTTTTCGTTTCTGTTAATGAAAAGAACACTCTGAAGCTTGTCCAAAAGGTTTGGTGATCTTTTATCAAACCCAGACTAAACAGTAGCTGTCAATCTGCTTTGCAACCATGACTTCTTGGTATCCTCTTAACAAACAATGAATTACATCTTTTAGCACTGAAAAGTCATTAAGTGTTTAGGAGTTGGTTGATAATAGGCTTGCTGCTAGGACAGGTGGCAATTCCAGTGGTTTAAGGTAATTATAATAATGGGTATCCATTGTTATCAGACTAATAAACTGGGCCATATTACTGGTAGTTATTTTTAACTCAAAGAGGGGAGTTAATGATTTGTAGATAATGACTGTGTTAATGATGATATGACGACAACAGCGGCAGCTGCTACTGTAATGATGACAATATTTATTGACAGTGGAATAAAATAATAAGGCAACAGGGGCTAGACTCTGAGGTTTTTGTTTTGATTATATCCATCACTTTCATTGCTTAAGCTGATAGTTCTATGCCTGTGGCATGATCGATGTGAGCTAGTGATGAGATGTAACGAACGCATATATGTGTTATATAATGATAATATATAATGTCAGATTATATAACACCTCTTGATGTGTTCTGTGCATGTTTGTGTTCATAAATGTTTACCTGTCAGGGGACACTGCAGTTTTAAGGGTGTACCCATGGTGATAGCGGAAAGTACCCAGGCAGTGGTGAGTCCTACTGTTGGCATGTTCTGGCGCCAGTTTGCGCAGTTTTTGTTACACGGGAGGCTGTTACAGAGCCAGTGTTTGGCGTCTTATGTTCTGTTAGCTTGATTTCTTGGAGTTGCTTTGTTTATGATTCGGTCCCTATGGCCACCAGAAACATGGCTGCCGAGCTGGGATGTGCAGACATGTAGAGTATACAGTGGCCTGAGTGTTGATTTCGAGTCTGGAATCATCCATTTGTTGAAAAGTACTTGATTGTTTATTCTTGTTGGTATCTCTGGTATTTTTGTGGTCTGTCCAGGTGGCTGTTAGGCAGTTGCAGCTTGCTTGAAGAAGTTAGCTATGATGTCAAATTCTTTTGATGTCTCATAGTTGCAGACCATTACAGGTTGTCATGATGAGTTGGGCTATTTTAATAGAGATAGGCAAATATTAAAATTTACCAAAAAAGATTTGAACAATAAAAAGATATGAGTTTCCACGATGTTTCCTTGACATGTTTTGTATTAAATGTCATGCGTGGGAGTCTACTTATTATATTTAGATCGTTTATGGACTGGTTTGGCTAATTTATATCAAGTAAATTGTTGTAGTTCTAAGTCTTTCCTTACCTTTACAAGTCTGTTGATTGTTTATATATCTCAGACAAAAAAAAGGAAAAACAAAAGCAACTTACACAAGGACAGCTTAAAAATACAATAGAAAATAATGTTATGCAATCTGCTGACTGATTTAGCCATCACAACCAGCAGAAAACAAAATATTGCTTCGTGCTGGTATTAATTAGGAGTTCAGTCAACTGATATGGACAGACTGTCCTCATGAAGAGTTATGTAATTGTGGATGATTGTATAATGTACTACAATACAGTGTTAGCTTGCAATTTTCTTTCCATATTTTGTTTAATATCTTTAGTGGACCAGGTCCATTTCTGTGGAAAAAGTAGATCTACGACTGAAAATGGATGTATATTTGTGGTGAGAAATTTTCGGTGTTAGAGTGACTGGATGATAGAAGTCTTAGCCTTGTTTGAGTTGTGGAGGAGGTTTGGAAATATATGTCATTGGGTTAGGTCATTGGGTTAGGTCATTGGGTTAGGTCATTGCTGTCTTTCACAGACTGTGTGCCACATCTTTTGTCAGGAAGTTTCTGGAGGACATGATAAAGTAATCAGACACCGTTCAGTCATCGGTGGCATTCTTGAGTATATCCTGTGACCTGCCTTTGACAGGATGTGCCATGGTATAAGACTTCCTCCACTCGAGGACTTGCCCATGGTCTTTTTAAAGGGACCGCACTTGAGAATGCTAGAAGAAAAGTTAATAACTTCATCCAGGCCTACTGTCACTGTATTTGCATAGTGTTGTTGGCTGAGGAAGTCAAAAGAACCTCCGACAGTGTGCAGTAACTGTTTCGAACAACACAGTCTGTAGTTTATATGTTGAGAATTGGAGACTCTGTATTGTTATAGTTGTAGACCTAGTACAGGGTTGTTGCTCCATGAACCAAGTGTACTAATGAAGGCAATGTGGTATGTGCATGATTGGTTTTGGCCTTTGCCAAATTTTGGTGCATCTCTTCCTAATATATGCATGGGACACTCACTGGAGTCTAAGACTATGTAGAAAAAATTGTTGGCAACTGATTGTAAGTGGTTTGTAAAAAGAGAATAAAATTCCCTGATCCGGCCATGCATAAATTGTAAAATGCATCCACACAGTCATAGAGCCGCACACATCTACAATACATGCATACACTGTAGATACAAACTGATGCATGTATGCTTACTTTCATAAATTATATGCATACGTTGTACATACATTGTTCATTCATACTGTAGTGAATTGACTACTGTATGATATCGTAACAGGACTGCCAAAGTTTAGAATACATTGATCTTCAATATGTCCTCAACTGTGCTGCCTGAGTGGTAGCCAGTCTGAATATATACCAGGTACAAGAAGTGCTGCACTGGCTTAGTATGGAGGAACAGGTTGTATTTAAGATCCTGATATTTGGATGATCCATGATGAATGGCACTGTGTTGGCATATGTCAACGAGCTTTGTTTGCCTGTTATGAATCAGCCTGGTCAATGATCACTACACTACTGACCATCCATGGAGGTTTTGAGGTTTCCTCACTTTCATACATCAATGCTAGATCATCGGGCTTTCTCCTTGTGGTGCATCGGGCCTTCCTCTTCGAATGTCAGTCTTCCTGTGAATATGCATACTGTTTACAATTTGATAAGTCTCAACACACATTTCTGGTTATGTAAAGTTGCATTTATTTAGCTCAGTCTGATAGGTGCTCATCCAAGCAGCTTTTGAGAGGTGTGTGACAGACGTTTTATAAGTGTTTTGTTACATTACATTACATTACATACATGCATACATACATAAATACATATATGACTATATGTAGACATACATTAGGGTGGTCCTTAAAAATGAAAGTTGAAAATTTGGAAGTCTTACCCCTCAATATTGTTCTTTGTGTTAAGAAAATGATATACAATTTTTTCGGGAATTATTGGATGTTTTGAAAAGGTGCCACAAGCTACTAGTTGTAAGTAACTGTTGAATGTAAGAAAAATTCACATTCACCGTTAACTTTTTTTGCACGAAAAGTCACATACCTTGTAACAAATACTTTTCTTAATAGGTATTAGGTAATTAGGTATTTATGAAAGCAGGAAACTGTAAACTCCCTAACTGACAACATACAAAATAAATTATAAACAATTTTGTTATGTTACACAATGACCTAGTCTACAGATAGATTTACAACTCGTTAATATTTGCTACGGTCGTGAGTTCTTAGTTACTGTCTGCTTCGGTGCATATGGATACTTTTGCTGATGTTGCTCCACTAACTGCAGTAGGAATTGTTTTTGGTCCTCATTCTTTGTGAGAATACTATTGAAATTCTGCGCAAGTGCATCTCCCCTTTACGCACAGTCATTAACGACCTTCATTGTTTGAGCAAACTCAATGGCACCTTGGTAGTCAGGTGGCTTTTCCCATTCGAGTGGGTCAACTATCAGAAACTCTGTTGGAAGACTCGACACTTCAAAGAAACTACATGAAATTATTTTGGTCACGAAGTTAGAAACAGTCTTTTCGCTGATAAGGTGTTGCAGCAACTTCAACAATTATCCGTTTTGGAGGGTGCTCTTGTGTTTCCAAGGCCTTCACCAACTCACGCTTGACTGCAACAGAGATGTCAGGATCAAAAATGACAGTGATAAAAGAGTTTCACTCAGGTACCAAAGGTGTCTTTAAAAAGCGCTGCAAGCCGCTTTAGAGACATCTTTGATTCCATAATTAAGAAGCCTGATGAGGAATGACAAGTCGCTTGCAAGAGCTGCAGCTACAAGCAGAGCTAAAACCAGTAGCGGACATAAACCTTGGAGGCAAAGATAGTAAATTTCTGTATATCACCTTGCTCACGTTTAATCTTGACAAATTGTGCATGAAAGGGCGTTATTTTGATTGCACAGATGACACGAGTCATCCACCTGGCTTGATGGAGTGCTCCTGGTTTCATAAACCAGATTCCTCTTGCAAGGAATGCCACCAACATAGATGATTGTCAGTTCCAGCAGCTCCAGATAGTCATCATGTGCTTGTGTTATCACCAACTGCTCTTTGCAAAACACTATAATATCTTCATTGTCTGGCACGACATCAACCAAGAGTTGTGTACTGTTCCGAGTCTATAAATTGCCAATGTTGCTCGAAACACTTCAAGAACAGAATGTCAGGACCAGTTGACTGTATGTCACATCATCACCTGCAATAAAGGCCTTATCTGCAGCAATTTCCATTATGGAGTGTCTTCCCATCTGTATCTCGATTAGTTTACAAGCTCCAAGATTAATGCCACTATTGCTACTGATTTTATCAAACGACATTGCCTAAACGCAGTCGTTGATATTCCAGTCTTTCAAGCAGTCTACCACTGCTTTGGCCATTGCTTCACCTGTTCCTGCTGGCAGCTTGGGAACACATCCAGAAATATCCACTGGTAATCTTTCAACTTTGTTGACTCCAGATAGTTCAGGAGAAATTAACTCATAACTAACATCATTATTCACCTGTTTTCTCTCTCAAAGGGAATATGTCGATTTGCTGCAGAGTCCAACGAGAACTTCGTGACGAGTGTGGCACCTCTTAATCATATTATAACTTTACATTTTTGGGGGTTTAATTTGTTTTTCATTACATATAACAATATCCAGGGGTAAGAAATTTAAATAGTGCCCATTTGTGTTTTTATGCCACATAAGGACCACCCTAACATACATACATACGTACATACATGTATACATACATGCATACATTAAGTAATGAAAAGGTTTACAGTATCTGCTAAACCACTATGTAGTTTTATTGAATTTTTCAGGACAGATGTTTATTGTATTTGACTCCATTGTGAGTGTTGTACATTGTGATTTCATACAAAGCAAAGTGAGAAATAGTGGGAAAGATGACACTTCATGTGTCTTTCTTTGAGAAAGTCAGTTTCCTATCTGTTTGTGTAGGGCTTGGTTGATTGCTTAGAAACCCACAATAGCGAAACATACGGCAATGAAAGTTTTTTAATGTTTCTCTGAAGGATGTCGTTTGTAGGGGTATTGTGGCAACAAGAGGAGTGGATCAGGTGAGAAGATTGGCAGTGACACTTACCCGATAAAACTTTTGATTGCCTTCAGTTTGAACGAATAAGTGGATTTCAACATGTTCTTACATGGTATATATTTACTTTTGCACACACATCTCTTCTGCGTATGCACTGGCCATGGCGGTCATTATTTGACTTCTCTGCCATTTTGCTGGATTATATTTTTTTTCTAATTGCAAAATTTGCTGTGGTTTCTAGAGTTTACGGTTGCTAAGTTTGCATACTGGGACTTAGGCTACTCTTCATTTCTGCGGCAAATTTTGTACGGTTTTACGGTACATTTTACAGTTTTCTTGTCGTGTTGGTCTATGTAACTGCATTGGGAAGATCCTTTCTGATGTGAAGTCACGTTTGGGTTGTGTGGACAGTGTATGCCAGCTACAGCCAGATATTTTTGTCTAGGTGGAGTGGTAGCAACCATCAAAATGTAAAACTCCACAGCAGAAATGAAAGACTAGTCCGATATGCAAAGTTAGCCACAGTAGACTCCAACACGTTAGAAATTACTCAACAAATTGCGTATTTGGACAACAACTGAAATGACATATAAGGTGAATAACAAGCAATGTGGGCTGTGACGTGTAGAATAGGTCACCTGTAGAATGTTTATGTATGATGTTTGCTAGCATGTATTGTGTTAATATAATACACATGTTTATATCTATTCGTAAAGATTGTGATGTATACATTTATGAGTTGAAGTTGGTCAAGATTTAGACTTCAACTTCGTTGAATCTAGGAGCACTGAAGAGTAAATGATGTTCTCTTAACTTAGCCAAACCGCTGTAAATGTCTCATCCATTCTGGGTATAGGTCAATTGGTCTGTTAAACAGAATTGAACCAGCCAAACATCATTGTTAACCTGTAAGAGGAATCGGCCTTTGCATATGATCTTATTGAAGAACCTCTTTATCAGCCTTTTCTAAGGCTGGCCAAGTTGGTGAAAATCTTTTGTTGTGCATGTTTGTGCCTAGTATGAAATAAGAGTTTATGTGAAAGGCCTTTTTGGGAGCACAGGTATGTGAGCAGAGTGTTGGTAGAGTCCCTTTATGTTTGATGCAGATGAGTCATAAACGCTTTGAACTGTGACAAATGTTTAAAATTTTCAACGATGTTTTATAAACTGTTAGATGATGAGTCATCAACCCTTTGTACTGTGACAAAGTTTAAAATTTTGAATTATGTTTTATAAACGGTTATAATTATATGATCATTACATTAATTGTTGCTGTTTTTGCCTTTTCTACTCTGACCAGTGGCATAGGTAAAAAGGGGTGAATTGTGCTGCCACCCCAGTCGACACTGTCCAAGTGATAGTAAAGATAGTGGTAACATGAAATTTTTAATGAAATTATTTTTCACCTGAACCAATATTTTCAATGGTTATCACATAAGAGACAATGAGAGGCCATGACCCAAAGATCCCAAGATTGTGCCAAGAAATACTTCTGACTCAATGGCCACTGCTGTTCAAATTCTTTTGATAAGTACTGCCACTCTTTATAGTGTCTTTTGAACATTCTTTCAGCAAACCGAAACTTATAAAATCATATTTAATGTCTACAATGTCACAAGGAAGACCAGCAAACCTTGCAGTGCTTTCTATTAAGAATGAAGCGAATGAAGTTCTCAAAGACTTTGTAGAGCTATCAAGGCTAGATATATTTTTTCTTGAACTTTGGTGTCAAAATATTATGTCATCAATTACTGTTCAACACATGATGTGTCTCTAAGTTGCTCGTTGGTGTTAAAATTAAAAATTTATGTTGGTGGGTAAGATGCCATCACTCGCTTCAGATGCTAAAATACGCAGAGCTCTGCACTGCCTGTGGCTGTTTTTTTCCTTCTAATTCCACAGTTGTTAAGTAGCTCTGTATTGTATTGTATTTTCGTTTATTGATCTACTCTAGCTGTCAATATTTTCAATGGTTATCACATAAGAGACAATGAGAGGCCATGACCCAAAGATCCCAAGATTGTGCCAAGAAATACTTCTGACTCAATGGCCACTGCTGTTCAAATTCTTTTGATAAGTACTGCCACTCTTTATAGTGTCTTTTGAACATTCTTTCAGCAAACCGAAACTTATAAAATCATATTTAATGTCTACAATGTCACAAGGAAGACCAGCAAACCTTGCAGTGCTTTCTATTAAGAATGAAGCGAATGAAGTTCTCAAAGACTTTGTAGAGCTATCAAGGCTAGATATATTTTTTCTTGAACTTTGGTGTCAAAATATTATGTCATCAATTACTGTTCAACACATGATGTGTCTCTAAGTTGCTCGTTGGTGTTAAAATTAAAAATTTATGTTGGTGGGTAAGATGCCATCACTCGTCCAGGATTCATATCCAAGTAGAAGAAGATAAAGAAGGTCTTATAACTGATAATCTTCTTCATCATAAGATTAGGAATTTGCAATGATTTCATAGTAAGAGGCAGCTCAGATGAATCAGATGCTATCTTGTTCATCCCATTCCAGTACGTGCGTTCTTTCCTGTCTCATTCCAGCATCAATTTTTTGGCACTGCTGTTCCGTATTACGACACAGTTAATAATAATAATATAATAATATCTTTTCTTTAATTGAGCGCCTGACAAACGCACTGCGCTGTACATTTACATGTTATGCAATTGAAATCTTAACTAGGCAACAGAACAGACAGCTTGCAATCAACGGCGCTAATAGCAGCCTACAAAGCATATCCGCCCAACGCTTGTCTCGAATTCCGGTACCTCTCGGTCTCTGTGCCAAATGTTATCCAATGCGCCACGGGCGACCCCCCCCAAACATGTGGGATAAAACTGGGTGGCAATCTCACATTTCCACCCCAGTATAAAAAAGTTTTGCTAATCTTGTTTCTATCATATTAGGGCAAGTGCTTGATGTTAGTTCGGCACTAACAAGGTGCATGTCACAATCGATAGCCTGCTCTCGTCTGCTTTTATCTTCATTGTGCCAACTCAGTTTTTGTTTATCACGGATGGTAAACAGGCTTGAACAATTCCAAAATTCCTGGCTTGTATGGTGTACACAGCTATTGGGACCTATCAGAAGCTGTTCTCACTCATCTGGCACTTTAAGTGTTCAAGTTGAAAAACAAGTTCATCTGTATACAAATGATGCTCAGGTAGTTCGAGAAGGTCTACGGTGATGGTCTCTTACATACATGTAGAGACTGACCAGTGAATTTCCATCTACAGATTGCAGTTTATACATTGTCTGTGGATTGCACCATAGATGAAGAATGACAATTGAGCTAAATAGAGTGCTTGCAACACGATTGATGCTCATTGGCCTTATTTAAACATCGTCGTCTCTATGAAGGGCTCCTTTTTATGTCTCCCAAGTTGACAGCTGTAATGAAGTTGTTTGCTAAATTACTGGTCATAAAAATAAAAGCAATGTAGCTTTGATTAAAAATAGTAATCATGTGGATGATAGCACATCCGTAGACATTGCTAATTTTAAACTGTTAGAGAAGTCCTACAGTTCTTCAGGGCACGACTCTTAAAATTGATCACTGCAATCCTTTGCAATTTGTTCATTCGTTTGTTCCACAAATATGGTTCTATTCTTATCAAGACCTCACCTTGGCTTATGCACATTATATTACTACATGTTGTCTTTTACTTAAAAATTTACTTTGCGGACTTGGCAGTTAAAAGAAACATCAAAGAACCATGTGGCACGGTGGGTGATTAGTTAGAGCACTCAGCCTGTAACGCAGAGAGTATGGGTTAGAGGCTCACCCTGTGTAGGGACTTTGAGCAAGTCCTTTGCGCACAATTGCTCTGCGCCATCGATGTTCTGTCATATGATTGTGTGCACTTCTGAGATTTGGGAGGAGGGTAATATCAAAAACAGTTGCAGGCGCGGATTTAGAGGGGGCGGAGCCGGCGTACCCCCCCTAAACCTGAAGCAAATGTTCTCAAACTAAACTGACCTAAAACTAATATAACTGCAATTTGGGAATAGGATGTTTGAAGTAGCTGGACCGGCAGAATGGAGCTCTCTTACCGGAGCTCTCTTACCTACTTACCTGAGTTGCTAGCAGACGTTGCCCACGTGACCAATGACTTTTGCCGTGACGTCATTCACAAAGTTCATATATACAGACAAAATTTACGTAAATAGAAATTGGTCAATTTAAAAATATGTCGAGTGGTCCGCCGTCAAAACGGCTTAAACAAGCAGTTTTATCATTCGCGAATAAGCCGACTGCCGTTGGTAAGACATAGGCCTATCTTAGGCCTAAATCTCAAAAGATGGCATATGATTATAATTTTGAAATTCGTCGTGCTGATTCTAGCCGCCGAAAGTAGTGTAAGAGAAATCCATGCAATGCTGGACATCGTTACACAGCTGGGGATTTTCTTGAAGTATTCGCCAAAGCGCAGCCGACGTCTAGAAGAGGCAGTACTTGATGCAAACCAAAGCAAATGCAGTGAGAATGAAAAAATTGTTAAACGAAAGGTCGGAATTTTCTGTGAGACGAGATGGATTGAAAAGCACACAACTCTGTCAAATTTCATGGAGCTGTACGAACCGATTGTTGCCTGCTTAGACGCAATCGGATCCATTGAAGCAGATTGGGACAGTAAGACGAGCACTGCTGCTTACGGGCTTTTGAAGAGCATTACAGATCATGCATTTATCGTAAGCTTTCATATCGTTCGCCATTTCTTTGGCTACGTCAAAGGACTCAGCGCAAAGTTGCACGGCTCAACTTTAGACGTGATCCAAGGATATGAAATGGTGACGAGTGTTAGAGCAGCACTAAACAATGCCCGACAGGATGACAGCGAATGGGAGCATGTTTTCCAGAAAGCTACTAAAATGGCAGAGACAGCTGGCGCTGGACCAATTACTGCACCAAGAATATGCTCAAAACAGATTCACCGAAGCAACACACCCGCTGCAACGCCAGATGAACATTTCAAACGAAACATTTATCTTCCATTTCTGGACAGTCTACTTCAGCAGTTTAGCCTACGATTTGGAGATCTTGCGAAACAAGCAATTTGTGGTCTAAGTCTCATTCCATCTAATGTTTCAAACATCGACGCACTCACTGCTGATGGTATACTTAATTACTATCATGATGACCTGCCTTCGCCGGACACGTTTCATCAAGAGTTAAAGCTTTGGCAGCAGATGTGGAGAAACGCTGACAGCACACCAAGCACCTTGTCGGACACCCTTGCTGACAGCCGCTCCTGTCGTATTATGTATCCAAATATTACCACAATAATTCACATTTTGTTGCTCACTTCTGTCACGGCTTGCAGTGTTGAACGAGCAAATTCTAGTTTGCGATTTGTGAAGTCGTGTTTAAGAAGTACAATGAACGAGGACAGATTTAATGCACTCATTTTATTGTTTGTCCACAAGGACATCAAGTTAGACATTGATGACATTATCAATGCCTATGCCAGAAAGCATCCAAGGAGAATGACACTGCTTAATCCACTGGCATGTGACACTTAATTATTTTCTTTTTGGATCAAGGGTTGCATGATCAAAACCGATAACTGATTTATAATCGTTTCACTGTTAACCTTCAGTGGAGACCAGTTGTTTTATATGAGAAACTATATATTTTTTAAAGTTCCATAACATTTTCTATAAAAAGGATCATTATAGTTTTGCGTGATCTAATTTCATATATATATATATATATATATATATATGTATATATATATATATATATTTATGGGATTGGATTGGTAGTATTTACGCCCCCCCAACCAGAAATCCTGGATCCGCCCCTGAGTTGTATTGTATAAAAATTAATTATATAAATTATTGTACTGTATTGTATGAAATGAAAAAGTCTGTGAATGAAAAATGAAAGATCAGTCGCATGAGAGTGTTGAGTTACTTGAGAGTGTATGAGAGTGTTGTCTTTATGTGTATAATAATTCAGAAATGAAATTTCGTTTAAAGTCATGGCAGAATAACTGTTCTGTTGAGTAACAGAAGAGTTATTCTGTGATTTAGTCAGCGTTATTCATAGAGTTAGTGTCCGTCTTTCTGGTAATATCTGTAGATGTACCTGTCTCTCAGTGTGTGTGTGATGCTGTCAGTGATTTGAGTCGGTGACTTATTGTGGTGTGAAACTGTAGCCATATGGACAAATGGTGAACTGTGGATAATTTGGTGGAGACTGGAGGGCATATAATTTATTTTGCAAGCATTTTCACAGCTGCATTTTCAGTCATTACATGGCCAGGTTATGTACATTGTTCCCTTGACGAATTCACATGGATTTTATGAGCCTTGCTGGATAGTATAAGAAGGTATGTATAGCCTATGGTGGGACGCGGTGGTGTAGCAGTATGTTCGGTGCCTTGTAACTGGAGGGTCACAGGTTCGAATCTACCTCAGACCACTTCGTAGCGACCCTGAACCATGAACAAGGAAACCACTTCACTCATCTCATCTGCTGGTGGCATAAAAGCCAATGGATTGGACAGAGAACTCATCGTCTTCATCTTATGGTCACTCTGTACCTGACATAGTATTTAAAGAATTAATTGTACTGTGGAAATGTGATGTGCTAGGGAGGATCTGGATTGACAATTTGACATTTAATGCCCTAAGGATTTTCCATTGGATGGTGGTTCAGCCAAATAACACTGAAGGACAGCAAAGTAACTCTGCTAAAAATTACCTTTGCTGTACTAAGTAAAATACACAGGCATCTTTGCAAATGCAGAAGAAAACAGAATTTTAAGAAACAATTATTTTATGGGTCAGTAGAAAGGGGACTTTAAGGTCAACGTTTAAGGTCAATTATTTTTATGGGTCAGTAGGAAGGGGACTTTAAGGTTAACATGGGCTGTATCTGAACTGAGGGCCAGGTTGACAACTGAAGATATATGGTGTTTCAGGTGTGTTTCAAGCTAGTCTTGTATCCACTTGAGTTCACCTGAACTAAACAACAGTTACTGTTCTGCTCTTTCTCTGAAAGAAATTAGTATCTATTAGGATGTCAAATCTAGGCCTCATTTGCAGATTTGGAGATCTGAATTTGTATGCATTGTGGTCCTTTGAAGTGGGTCTGCATGTTTTGATAAAGGATGTAAAGGGTAGGTGGGATTGTTCTTTGTGTCCTCTAGTAGGATGGACACTGACAACAAGAAGGGGTCCAAGTTGTAACTAGTTAAGTGATTTCAACATAGTTATCATCTGTGTAGGTATTGTCCAGTGATTTCAATCTTGACTACAGGCTTGATCATCAGTGTTTGGCTCTGGCTTCCTCTTCTGCATTCATCTTGCTAAAAAGCACAAACTACAGTACATATGGTTCAGAATTCTTTGGCAAGAGTTGTGACAAAACTCCCAAGTATCAACACATAGACCAGCAATGCCCTCATTACTCTGGATACCCATCGAGCAGAGTATTCAGTTTAAATGCGTCTTATAGTTCACAAACTGTTAGATTCAAATCAGCTGACCTACTGGTGCTATTTTCTCACCCTCTGTACCAGCAAATATTGCAATGTATCTATGGCACCCTTTCTGTGGGTTTGGCTTTGCTGAGTTTTCTCTAAGGTAATGTTGGGCTCCCAGGCATTCTTGATGGCTGATCTGAGGAGGCATGCTACCATCTGTAGCTTGACTTCTAGTTTGTGTGACTTGTAGGAATTTAACTTTGGTTTATATCCAATGGATTACGATTTCTTTGCAATAATAATCAGAGTATGTGAGTGTATAGAAGCAGCCATAGACTGAGGTAAAGAAATTGGTATAATTGCCTGAGCACATGCACTGGGATTTCTATGGCCATTCAGTACTGTGCTATAATTGAACATTCATTACGATAGTTTGACATTTCTAACAGCACAAAACACACTTGGTGTAAAAATTGTTTAAATATTCAACAGATAATCAACAGTATGCATACACCATGCATGAGATATTGTTTTGCAATATTAATCAGAGTATGATAGACTGAATACTAACATGACGGTTGTTTTATGATTTTTTAGTGTGTCGTGGCAGCAGCTATGGCTTTGGAGTGTTTGAATCTGATCATTTGTATGATCATTACCGCACAAGGTACACGAATTGCACCTACGTCGATGGAAACCTGGAGTTGGTCTTTCTCTACAGAAACTACGACCTCAGCTTCCTTAAGGACATCCGTGAGGTCACCGGATACGTTCTCATCGTGTCTGTTATGTCTGATTTTCTGTCACTGACAAACTTAAGGATTATCAGAGGCCAGTCACTGTACAAACACAATGGAATGGAATACAGTCTCTTTGTGGCTCTGAACTATAATGCTACTGGCTCATCTCTTGGCTTAAAGGAGCTGCAGTTTGTTTCGTTACATGGTAGGTTATTTCCTTTTTAGCTTCTTGCCACACTTTGAGTATCAGGTGCTATGTGATAAACTGATAACGTTTATTGTAAGAGAAAACATATTTCTACTCTGATGAAGACTGTTTTCTTTCCAGTGGACTGCTTTTTGAGTGTATGTACGAGCACTTGTTATAGCGCACCTTCAAGAATTCTACTCAGAGGCACTCCTGACTACAGCGCGGACACTGAATCGGAGTTTCACGGTGCGAAGCGCATGAGCAATTGCGAGTGAAGGACTTGCTCAGGGTCCCTACGCGGCGGCTTGAGGTGGATTCGAACCTGCAACCCTCCGGCTGCAAGGCACCGAACATACCCCTACACCACCGCGCCCCACTGTGCTTGCTATGGCACAAGAAGTATGCATGGATGCATGTGTGTGTTTAGGCATTTTTATGGTGCTTTTAAGGTACCTTTGTGAGACACTTCTCAGTAGCCTTGCTGATTTTAAAGTTATAACTTGACAATGCTTTCTCGTCTGTGGCAAATGCTGCTAAAGTAGCTGGAGAAAAACCTTCTTGACTGGCAGTCCCTCACAGACATGTAGAGACTGACCAGCAGACTGCTCTCCAGTTTTCAGTGAACGCAGTCCTCCCAGGCAAGCACTGTGTTGCAACCTGGAGCATGTCCGTTTTGCTTAGCACTCGTATCATCGGATGCCTTATGAATACATCTTTGCTGAGCTGTCTTTGGGCATGTCCAGCTTGTCATCTCTTTACATTTGATTCAACTTTACTGATATTTCAGTCAATGCAGATAAATGTGGGGAAATTTGTTTTACAACTCACCAGTATATGTTCTCGATCTCCACTTATTCAACTGTTGATCTTATGGGAACACACTCCCGTAGTCAAACAATTCAACCACTGTTTTCAATCTGGCTTTTGCATGACTCCATCTTGGCTCCAAGTCAGATTCAAATTCACTAAGTTTGCTTGTGTAGAAGAAGAAGAGCAGTCTTTTAAGCAAGCCCTGGGTCAGGAATGGGTATGAAGTGTTAGTGACTTCATTTTCTTAGCCTTGATATATGAGGTCGGGCGGACAGCCAGTGCTCTCCATCGCCGTCTCATATTTTCACTGACAGTGTGTGGTCATTGTACTCGTTATACCTGAGTTGGTTAGGGGTGCAGGTGGAGCAGAAATCTTGACACAAATTCTGCCCTGTCGTGGAAATGAACCCCAACCTCCCATTTGACAGTCCTGCATGCTGACCACTAGACTGTCATACACCCCTTGCTTGTGTAACAAGTGTTCAAATAAATATCACCTGCATTGCCCAGTACCCCTATGTAATTCAGAAATTGTTAAATCTGGGAGTTACACTTGTGAAAAGTCTCAGACTTTAGCAAAACCAAACATATTGACCGAGAGATGTCTGCATTTGCTTGCTTCAGCCTCATATAATGACCTACTGGTTAGGATTCAGTGTAATTTTTTTTGCCTTTCTCCATCGTAAGACGACCTGAGACTCCAAATGTTGGACAAGATATCAACAGTTGGTGGAGACTTTTCTACAGCTCCATTCACCTGATGTGTTTACTAAACTCTTTACATTATTTATAGCAAATAGGACATCCTCAGAGTAGAAGCTACACTGGCCATATCTTGCTGTTTCCTGGCTTAATGTATCATGAATTGTGTTTATGGTCATTGAAACCACTAAAATGCAAGGGAAGTACAGTATTGTGTATGCATGTATATATTGTATATATATATATATATATATATATATATATGATTATATTGTTGCAGACTGAAATAACCACACATTACCGCATCTTCGATTTGCATTTTTGTGTTACCTTGCAAGCATTAAAATGTTTGGAATAATAATTATAACCACTAAAGTCAGGTAAAACTATTTAGTTGGCAGAGAATGACTGAAACACAACTTCCAAAGTCAATTTGCCTGGATCCCTTGGTTTTACATTTCACAGTTTACACAATATACGCTGTACCTTTCCTGAACACCCAACCTTACATATTGGGAACTGCCCTTTTACACTTTTTTAAATCAGACACTCCTTTAAGATGTTCTAGCCCCTATCTAAAACTCATCAGCTGTAACAATTTCTATATATACACATCTTTTATTTATTAGTAGGCCTATTGTAAAGTATTAGTGTTGTATTAAGATTGCAAGAAACTTTCGCTTGGATTTATATTACCTCTCACAATACTGCATAATTTCACTGCACTTCACTTTATTTGATCTCACTTCTTGTCAGTTTGCATTATTTTCCTCTGAATTATACTGTGTCATTTAATTTTAAGTTAATTTATCACACTACACGAGCAAGACTGCTAGTTTTGCCAAATGAAAGTAAGCTTTGTGTTGTGGAGAGCGTGAGATAAAGCCAGAGCTGTATAAAGGTATGGCATTGTGATTACTGATGATTTGCTGGGTGAGTGTGTAGCTGTATAGAATGAAGGTGCCCATGGGTCAATGGCGCTGAAAAAAGATGATATAACATGCTGTGATTGATGTTTATCAACAGTGCCTGGCCATTGAGTGGTTTGATCTGGTCTTTATCGGATCTCTATTACTGATAAGAGCCATCATTATGTTGGCCTACAGATGCATAATTTCGACAGAAAATATTTTCTCTTATCTACACAGCAAACAAATCACTTCTGTAGTTTGTCGATGAAAGAGTGTTGCCAATTTGTCTGGCAAAACTGCTAACCTGGTTTCTCGTGGAACTCTGTGTAGCAGGGGAGGCATTGTTGTAAGATGTATAAGTTAACATTTGATGTTGCCTCCCTGGAAGTCTCTTCCACTTCTGCAGGCAGCATTTTATACAAAGCTTTTTTTCTGTACCATATCGACACTCATGTATCTCACCGAATATGTTGCTCCCAGGATTTCAAACAGATTAGGAAAATTTCATGGTTTATTCCATGTCTAAAATTATACTTTAAAGCACAAACATGAACAAAGTTGGTCACTTTTTCGTTTGCTTCCTTTGCAGGTATACTACACAATTAAGGACTTACAAGAATCTAATGATTATATTGTTATGTTGTTACCAGACATTCTAAATTCCATTTGAGCTGCAATTACTAACATTGCTTTATAGTGTGGATGATGATGACAGAGAAACTAAAGTTGTAGCAATGATAATTACGGTAGTAGGCTTTAGAATAACATTAATTACACCACGTAAAGGTTTCGGGAAAGAATGCCATTTGATCTCAATTGTTTCCTGTTGTTTAAAGGTACAAAATTGGTACACCATTTACAATCAACGTTACAATGGTTCAAAGAAAAATATTAATTAGTCATCCTAAGTTGAGACCCACAGGACAAGACCCGCTAATAGGGTCACCTATGTTAATTTCTTATAGAAGATTTCATTATGGCATTTCCAACAATTACATATTCATGAGTTTTTATTAACTTCACAAGTGCTGTGTTACGTTAAATGTTTTTATACAAACGACCAACTGGGTGGCAATAACGCTTTGCATGTCATGAAATTGTACAAAGGATCATTCTCTAGGTGCAACAGGAAGAGAAAAAAGAAAAAAATTGATAAAAAACATAGCCTACACATACATACATTGATGCAATGGTGTAATATCTATCCAAAATGAAGCGGCATATAAGTAAGTAAGTACATTCTTTATTAAACCGGTTGCAGAAGAGCTGCACTCCAGTGTACAAACATCATAGGACAAATAGAAAATCAATAGTACAAGAGTTGATTCTGAATAGCACACAGAGATGGTCTACTGACTGTGTAGAGTGCTTTTCTGCATTGTAGTCAGGCAATTTAAGCAAGAGATGTAATATGATGCCTGGGTGGTATTGTAGTATGAAAGATGTGGATAGTTCATGGAATAGCATAGCTGAATTAATATAGTTTTTTAGTTCTTGTTGGTGACATTGGTGCTAAATGGTTACCTGTTTAACTACGTGGTTATCCGTTTCTTTCATTTAACGATTATTTTGCAGGTTAGTCTTTTATGTGATGATCGCATTGTTGGATGGGTGCTTTTTGTATGGTCACTGAATGATTTTGCTTTAAGGGAGGGAGGTTGTTCATTAAATTTTATTTACTGGTCCCTCTGAATGGCTTTGATGGCTGTTCTTTAATGTCGTTAACCTATTGTTTTACAGGGCAGTCTTTGAATGTTCACCTTTCAATGAACGTTATTTGATGGTACAGACACGTCTTCAAATGGTTTTGTATTGGTTATGCAAGGTGGACTTCGATGCTAACCTTTTAGATGCTTTGTATAGGGTGCTCTTGAAAGAATGCTTTCAGCTGATCATTGAATAGATTGCTTTTGAATGACTTTGCATGATTTAACTACATGGTTACCTGTTGATCCTTCAGAGATTCTGGCAGGCAATGTATTCTTCCACAACAACCCTAACCTATGCTTTGAAGATACAATCGAGTGGCATGATATTCTGCCAGATACGTCTACTGTTGTGTACAACAATACTGTGCCAAAATCCACGAGCTGTGAGTACTTCATCTGGTTTCACACTACTGATTTCTTTTAATGATTTATATTATTATTGTTGATATTATCGATGTAATTGCATGTATTGCTTAATAACTAGATGTAATCCAGCAGTTCAGCAATACATGCAATAAAATTTCATGTCGTAACATTTCGGCATGCCACTGTCTGATCCCAAAAAGCCAGTGAAGCTAAATAACAATGATTACTTACTAACTAATGTACTTACTTACTTACTTACTTAGGCAGTGTGTTTCACAACAGATTAGCAGCATGCTTGAAGTGATATACAAAAGTAGAGCTCATGTAATGTATGTATGTAAATGCAATGTATCCAGTGACACATGTGAGTCTTATAGCAAGAATGTCTGGTACCTTGAGGAAAATTTATGGAATCTGGGTCCGTAAGACCGTGTAAGTTCCTAATGATTAGAAAGTCTGGGGTGTCATAAGCCTCCTAGCAGGGAGAACCCTGGATGCTAATAAATTTTTAAGCATTTAACATGAAATTGAGCACATTTGCCTGATATTTGTGCAGCCGGATATGAGACAGTGAGTGCTGCTGATGCAAAGCCCTAATGAAGGGCAGGCTGAGGAGTATTTTAAATACCCCTGCAAAGTCCCAAGCAGAGCCCAGGAAGCAAATGCAGGTTGCGAAAGTAAAACAGGCTAGGAATCGAATACGTGAAATCAGTCTAGACAGTATTTTTTATTGTATAACAATCGTATCTATCGGCAGAGCAAGTCAAGACTCACTGATCGAGCGATACACTTAAAAATCTTATCAGATCTACTTCAATCACAAGTTCATCGTCCTGGCCTTAGGCATACAGAACCTCGATCATCCTGTGCAAGTTGCACCACTGTAGATATCTGTAATCATGTTATGGAAGCATCTTCTGTGGACCGAACTGCCAGTGCTCCGAACCAACGCTTAATTTGAAGGTGACCTCAACTGATGGCAGAAACTTTTGCCCAGGCATCATATTCCAGAATGATAGTCTGATCACTGTGCTTGGTTTAATGCATTTAAAAATCGAAACCATCAGATTGTCCATTTTGGTTCAGCAAATTTATCGGTGGATGGGAACATAGCAAACAATTTTTCACAGCTCTTTCAACTTAGTCTTGACAATCAGCCGCAAAGCTATGTTTAATGAATTAGTACAGTAAACTCTGATAACACACGTTCAATTAACGCATGAATACGGTTAATGCCCATATCTATGTAAAATTAATATGCAGAAATTATTCATGTGCAATACGTAGACTGGTACCACACATTAGCTGACTCATTTCCAGAGCAAACGGCAGTCCATGCACATGCAGCAATGTACTGTACGGTCATTTACTTCTCGCATATCTCAATGCCTATGATGGTAATTGTATCATGTGTATTTGTACTATCATGCATAATTAGTAGCTGAGGAGAGGCTAAAAGAAAACACTGCCAATTCAAACAGTGGTAACAAATTGGGAAATTTGTCATCCCAGCAGGAAATGACTTATTGAATGAGGCTGATAATTGATAATGTCATACACGAGAATGTTGTAAAAGAACTACTATATCCCATTACATTTCAGGTACCTTTATATCACTTTAGACTCTGCTCCTGATATGTAGTCTTTTTGCTAATAAACAATGTGGACTGGTGAGATGATTTGTGGTTGGGATCAAACAAGAGAGTCTCATGAATCATCGTTAGCTTCTGTGTGATCATGTTGTTGCCCTCTGTAATGAGAAGTGGGCCTCAATAACTCATGATGAGACTTATCCTTTGCCCACAGAATTTGTCCTGGGAAGAATGAGAAGCATCATCCCGTAGTTGTCAGGATGACCTCATGTCATAGAAGAAACAAACCCCATCAAGCACGATGATCACTTTGACAGTCAACCTCACCCCAGCTGCCTCTGAGCCTCTTTATGAACAAGCAGCTTACGAAGAAGTTATCCAATCTTTACAACCATGCAAGGAAACTGTTACACTATATATTTCCGTTGGCTTGAATTAGTCCCTCCCAGCGGAGGGGTCAGCCACTCGGATCCTTCTTCTCCACTTTTTTCTGTCACTAGTATCTTCGTTCTTCAATTTGAGAGACTTCAGATCTTGTTGTATCAGAAGTCTCTCAGATTGAAGAACGAAGATACTAGTGACAGAAAAGGAAACTGTTACAGGCCAGATGCATCATCCAGACATGGACAGCCAATAGACAAACGTATGTCAAACCTGACTTCATTATCACAGAAAAAACCAAATTGTGTGGACACTGTCAACAAACAATCTGTCAAAGGACTGATTGCTAAACTCATCCTAGGGACTGATTTTCATGAACATACAACAAACAAATGACGTTGCATATTACTTCTACAAATGAGCTGTACAATTTGTTGTAAAAAATCGGCAAATTATTTCAGACTTTTGCACACCACTGTATATACTAAAGTCTATAACCTACCCGACTTGCAGCTTCTTCTTGTTGACTGGGATAGCAGAATTTTAAGGGCAGCGTTTCTTATTTATACATTGTTTTAACATTATGATCCAGACATTATTTTTTAGGAATTTATTATCAACCCTGAACATATGAACTTTTGAAATTTGCCTAACTTGAACTACTGCCCAAGGTTGTATAATGTATAGTAGTCTCATGATTTGCATTTTATAGGTCCAAGCTGTGATCAGAGCTGTGGTTTTCAAAACAAACTTCACTGTTGGGGATCCGGTCCAAACATGTGTCAGAGAAGTGAGTTTATCATGTGCTGGTCATAAATTTGCAGTACTGAAATTTTGGATGGACACTAGAACTTCACAATATATTTTAGTTTTGTTGTTGTTTTGATTGATGCACTCACTTGTTGAGTTGCTCGTAGTGTGTTCCACAATTCATTTAATTGGTCTGTCCAACCACTTGTTTGTTCATTCATTGTCTAATTGTTCATCCTTTCATGCATTCTGAGCTTGATCTGCATGTTGTGCACAGTGACTCGCCTCAACTGCAGTAAGCAGTGTACTAGTCGGTGTCTTGATACCTCACCAAACATCTGTTGTCACAGTGGATGTGTTGGAGGCTGCACTGGACCAACAAGCAACATGTGCTGGGTAAGCAAAGTAGTCTTTCTGGAAATTCTGAAACAGGACACGTTTGAAAGATATCTACACTGAAGGTACCTTAAAGTAAGGGAAAGCTATCTACATTAACATGTTAATGATGAGCATGTACCAGAAGTGACTGGGAAATCAATGCAGCTTGTAGTTAAAGTGTTAAAGGTAGGGTAAAACTTGGTTTAGCAGTTGCTGTGAAGACTTCAGAAATGGGCATGATTAGTTAAATTGCTAATCGATTAGAATTAGAATTAGCTACTCAAATTTGCTAATCACTTAGAATTAGAATTAGCAAAATGTTGTAGCTAATCGATTAGAATTAGCCAAACTTAGACAAATAGCGAATCGATTAGCTAATCGATTATTTAAATTGCTAATTGATTAGAATTAGCTACTGAAATTTGCTAATCAATTAGAATTAGAATTAGCAAAATCTTGTAGCTAATCGATTACAATTAGAATGAGCTGTTTGTCTATTCGATTAGTTACTTGATTAGAATCTAATCGATTAGTTAACCATCTCTTAAAGACTCCTCAGAGGCATGCTGCTGAGTTGAAGGATGTTTTTTAGGACTGTGGGTGCTAACAAAACCACAGCCATCTAACAACTTTTTTAACCTCCCAGCTTGCATTTATTTATCAGGTGCAAAATAGTGGAAGGCTGAGTTGACCCACTTGGCCCACTGTTGCAGCATAGCCACAGCACCAAGCAACACATGCTGTAGTAGTTCGTAGGTTAGGTGAGAATTAGGACAAAAGGCTGTTGAATGATTCTAGTGTCTGTATTTTACAGGCTTGTCAAAACTTTGAAAATGAGGGAGCTTGTGTGCAATCATGTCCTCAACAGTATATCTACAGACCCGATCTTTTCAAGCATGTACTCAATCCAGATTTCAAATATTCCCATGGATCTGTTTGTCTTGAGAAGTGTCCCAGTGAGTTACTTCATTGTTTGCTTTTCTGTTTCTTTTGCTAAATTATCAGAGGCAGCACAATTAATTATTTAAAATTTCTGTACTTTAGGTTGTTTTTCTTCATTTTTGAGAATTAGTTATTGTCACTGGTGGAAATTAATGTATTGATCAAAGATCTTGTGTCAATTATAGTTTTGCTGTAAATAGGAGGATGTTATCATGTATGAGATACTGTATGTTGCGTTGTGCTTTCTAAGTTGATCTTATGATTTAATCCAGGTTTAGTATGGAACATTGCTTAATGTACATGTTATGTTGTTTTTTGCATTTTATTAGATTACTTGATTGCGGACAAAGGTGCCTGTGTCCGTGAATGTGACATTGGTCACATGGAGTTAGATCACAAATGTGTCACCTGTGATGGAATATGTCCCAAACGTGAGTTGGACCTTGCCTTCTTAACACTTCATGAAAAGCTTTCTGTCTATTATCATTTGTCCTCTACCTGGTGTAAGTGGTAATGGTGGTCTTGTGGAGAAATTAATATAGTAGGCCTAACAGTGTCAACTCATTTACGAGCTCCAGGTTAACACACCATTCCATTCCACATAAACGGTATTATGTCCCTCAAAACTATTAGCTTAATTAACATACTATATTGGTTAATGTGCTGTACACTAACTGCAGTGTAGCACTAAATATCTTTTTACAACCGAAAGCAAGACTAATTAATCACTAGAACTTGCATATACCCTCTTCCTTTTTGGTGTTGATTGCTGTTTTGGTAAGACATTTTTTGCTCAGTCATGGTGCTTAGTTAGATATTTTTGATAAGTCTTATTTGATAATGTTTGTCAAGCATTTATGGTCCCACACTGTTGATTCACAGCTTAAACTTATGCAGAATGGCTGATTTTGGAATGAATAATAGAGTTAAGAATCAGAAACAGTAGAAAATATATTAAGTAAAGCCATCTGAACTAGATGAACCTAGGAAAATCAGGTGTAACTCTTGCAAAAATAAACTACTGAAATTACACTACATCATGCACTATAATGATGAATTGTCTGTGCAAATACTTTAAAAACTTTCCATTTTATATATATTTATGATTATTTATGATTAAATATAAGTTTATTGTTTTATTTTATGTAATGTTGTCAGGTTTTTTGTTTGTTTTAAATATTAGATCATAAACTATACGTACAGTATTTTTACTTGTACTGAATCTAAGGAAGTGTGGTGACATACTGCACTATGTATGGAATTAGCGAATATTTGAGATTATTTTGGCAGTAGTCCATTTTACATACATGTGGTCTGTGTACATGCCATTTTGAGTTGCTTGTTCCTCAATGACTTCGTATTAATGGGTCTGCACTGTATATCTGTAACTGTAGACAAGAAGGTTGACCAGAAAGTAAATGCAATAGATTTGAGAAGACAGTACTTATTTATATAGCACCTCATGAAACGAAACTATTTGGAGCCATTCATGTGACCTTATGGCAGCGTACCAGTAACATTACATTATTATTAGACTTTATTATTGTCATCTTATTAAAAATTTTACTGTCATCTGAGGCCAAACTTTTATGGATGATTTTCTGTTCTTACCCAGAGTGCGCAGGAACTAAGCCTCCAGATTTCATCCATTCCGGCAACATTGCCAATTTTTCCGGTTGTACAATCATCCAAGGCAGTGTGTCCATACTGCAGAGTTCATTCACTGGGTGAGCATTAAAACCAACATTAAGGGGGGTTTAGGTGAATGGTTAACACTCTGGCATGAAGAGCAGAACGTCGGCATGGACATGGGATCGATTCAGTACTGTGTCATCAATTAAACCTATATTGGTCTACTTCACTGGAGGTGCTACTTATGTGTGCAGAATAGGCTTTGTTTTTCGGTCGGGGTTCCATCAAAATATTTTAGATAAAATGGGTTCCGTAGGCAAAAAATATTGTGAAGCACTGAACTAGACTACGAATTTGGATGAGATAGATAAGGTTAATTGAGATAGTTTTGTATTCATTACTTAGTCTTTGATTCTGTAGTTTTGCTAGAATGCACTAGAATGCTTTCTTAAACCTACATGTAACTGTTACTAACATGGGCGTCCGCAGGAATTTTTCTAGGGGGGCGCAAACTTTTAAATAGTTGTCGCAGGGAGCAAATAGGGTGTCGAAAGCAACCGATCACTCCACCTTCGACGCTCGCTCCCTCGGCGCTGGCTACCTCTCCATCCTCTGGCACGGATCCCAACATGCGAAAAAATCATAGACATTCATTGCCAAAACTATTATGATAATTAAATTTTATATGACTGAAATCTGACCTTATTCTTGAAATAACAATTGCAATCGTCTGGGTTCTTGTCCAAACTGATTTATCACTCTATCTATGAATCCGTCTTTGTTGTCTGAAATTTCTGTTCCGTTCACTACCAAGTTTCTTCGACCCTCAACGCAGTCGACCTTCACAGTTCCTACGAAATTGTCCTACTCAGAAGTGTTCACCTTCTCCGTTCCTGTGATAATATCCGACTGACTCACAAAGCGTAGTAGTAGAAATGTCAGTTTAACGACCCGTGCGACAACAAAGATCAATAGATTCGCATTCCTCCTTCATCCAGGCTTGGGACTGGTTCCAAAGCTAGCGGGGTGTTTAAAAAGTCTGGCAGAACGTTAGATGGCATCTAACTTTCTAAGCCTAAGGTATGAAGCTGATTACTTAGTCGCTCCAGCCAGTGTCAATTATATATGTTTATATATACATTTTATATATAAAAGGGTACATATATCATACACATATATACTTCGTCCTGACTACGATCGAGGTTCACCAGCCGGAACTGTTATCTCGCAATCGATCGGTTAAAACAACACAAGGAATACGATACCAATTAGCCGCGATACGACTGAAGGCTTTTCGCCGTCTCGGGTTGACAATATGAATTTCCATATTACCAAGAGAGAACTCTATACGTTAATATTTTTAAAATACGTCTAAGCAAAAATATAGCCTAGGTTCCACTTGTAGAGCGTACCATATTTTAACGGTCGGTGCACTACTATCTTACTAATTAATCTTACCCTTTGTGTGTTAATTTTAAATAAATACCTAAAGAATTTAGTGTTTTCCGAGAATCACGTTGAAAATCGTGTTGTAATAATAATATACAAATAATCAAAATGTCTCTGCAAATATGCGCAAAATCCAGGGGGGCGCACATGCGCCCCCTTGCGCCCCCCTGCGGACGCCCATGGTTACTAATGTTGTTTTGCTTACATGCTATGCTTCTTTAAAGTCTAATTTAATTCATTTGATAGGGATCCTCATCGTAATCTGGCCGGAATATCAGAAGATGACCTTTCAGTGTTTGATACTGTTAAAGAGATAACAGGATATTTACAGATCGAGGCAGACACAATTACACACCTTGATTACTTCAGAAATCTTCGTGTTATTCGAGGCATTGAAACTGTTCCGTAGGTTATTTCAGTCATTCTGTGTTATTGAATAAATGTATGTTTATGTTTTCTGGTTATTTGTATGGCACCTTTTAACAATATAATTGGACAGGGTTTCCACATATTGTGGAAAACCTGGAAAGTCATGGAATTAGACTTTGAAATATTTAAGGCTTGGAAAACCTGGAAAACAGTTGTTTCCCAAAAAGTCCTGGAAAGTCATGGAATTTGAAAATAGCTAGGGCATGGAAAGTCATGGAAAATCATTAATAGACATATTTCTAATCATTTTTATCTTATAGCACTGATTTCTTTCCAGGTGGACCATCTGAAAGCATCCAAGCTTGGTGCAGATACTATTTCCTGTTGTAGTCATTTGACAGTGATCCACCATCTTGTCCATAAAAAATCATTTCCGGTTGGCCCAATCACACACATGATTCAATTTCAGACTGTGCCCCTTATATTTCGAGTTGCTGCCCTGTGTAAGAAGTTTTATTGCGTATATAGTAGCTCTCTTTTGTACTATTGTATTCAAATTGTATTCAGACATTTATAAAGCGCCTCCAGTAGGACGAACCGTTCAGAGGCGCTCCCAGTGCACAAGGCCACAAGAGAAGAAATGGGTTTTGAGAAAAGCAAAGGAAGAAGCGGAGTTACAATATGACGTGGTTACAGAGCAGATGAGTTTTGTTTCCAGACATTCAATATCTGTTTCCTAGTAAAGATTCCAAAACTGGATACAGTAGTCTTGAATATGTGCAGTGTACTGTATTGAAATTGTCAATCGCTAGCTGCTTGAAACTCCTTTTTATTATACCAAGAACTGACAGTTTCTACATTGCTGGTTGCACTTAAGTAAGTAAGTACTTACTTTACACTTAAGCCCGTATTGATCCATACACCAAAGTGTTTCTATTGTTCAGCCTCTTCCAGATTCAGAATGACCATTACCATCTGTTAGATGATAGTTCATTTTCTTCTTCTGTGCAATTTTCATAACTTTGCACTTATAAGCTTTAAAGTTTTTTAATTGTTTCTTCGTTTCAAGCGCTTCTGCAATCTCACTGAAGATATTTGACACACGGCTGAAGTCGCTGGACTTTCAGTCGCTGGAAGAGATACAGAATGGCAATGTTGTGATCCTTAACAATTCACTTCTGTGCTATGTGAGCAGCATCAACTGGCACAAAATGTTCAGCTCGTCAGAGCAAATGAGTCTTGTGTCAAACCAGAAAGCATCCATCTGTGGTAATTAATCAGCTTATATTTCAAAATTCAGTTTCTAATGTTTTAACATTAGCATTACATTTAGTTTATTGATGCATTTATTTATTTTTTATTTTTTATTTTATTTTTTTGAAATAAATTGATGTTAAAAATGAATTTAAGACTGCACTGGTCAATGTGGAATTATGGCCTTTCTAAATGGATTGTTGCAGTCAGCCCTGCAGCATATTTTGAAAGCATGCTTCAGTTGTGAGGATCAGGAAGGTGTGAAAATGTGGCATGGGTGTTGAAAGCAGATTCATTGCATGTTCCTTAGAGTTCTTTCATGTTCTAATTTAGAGATTTTTATTTATTTAGTGTCCTGGTGCTAAAGACGATATTGAATTCGATTTATATTTGCGTAGAATTCTGTTCTGTACGGAGTGCTCAGATCTACTGAACTATTGTATGCTTTCTTTTAGCGGAAAGCAACCAGACCTGCTCCCCAGAATGTTCTTCTGATGGCTGTTGGGGACCAAGAGACGACCAGTGCTTGTCTTGTGCTTACTTCCGTCTCGATAAACAGTGTCTGAGGTCATGCGATGCCATACCAGGTGTTTACGAGTTGAGTCCCACACAGTGTGAAAGATGCCATCCAGAATGCAGCACAGGATGCACAGACAATGTTAGTTCAAGTAGACATGTCGTATTTAGAGTCCTTTGGTCGTTTTTAATGTGTTTCCTCAAGTTAGAGAAGCCACTCTGTTTATTAAGACAAGTTTCAACAGGCTATCTTTGATGTAGTGAAATCAAAGTGTTGCTGCCATGCAGTGTTGAACAATAACAAGTAAAAGAAACATGTTACTGCACTTGAGTAAATGTGACAATATGTTGAACTGTTAAAAGGTTTTAAAATATGGAGGTACTGTTCCTTTTAATAAAATTATAGTTCAAATGTTTTCAGTACTTTTATCATTATTACAATGACTTTAGAGAGAATAGTAGCATTCTGAATTGTAACAAAGCATTAGCATGTGGAAATACTGTTTCTTTTAATGAAGTTTTCAGTACTTTTAAAATTGTTACAACTATTTGAGTAAAAGTGGTAGTACGTTGAATTGTCACAAGGTATTAAAACAAAGAAATACAGTTCCTTGAAGGAAGTAATAGTTCCCCTATTTTTCAATGCTTTTAACATTGTTACAACTTCAATTTACCTGCATTCAGTACAAATTATTACCTTACGACTTTTTTGACAGTGCAATCTGCAATTATACAGTGGGACTTTCAAGCACATTAAGTTACATTTATTTTTATTTAAAGTACGTTGGCTTGATTCTTTGAGCGACACTGTACAGTACAGTCATGTAAATGTGCCTAAACAATGCACAAGTAAGGACAAAAAAATCACTGTTGATGGATAACCATTGCAATCTGCTCAATATACTCTTCATTTCCTAATTCTGATTGCGCATTCCAGTGTGTAAGTTGCCATTGCATGGAGACGAGGTGCATTGTAAGATATTAACATTGTAGCCAGTGTTCTTTCTGTCTTTCAGTCATCGACATCCTGTGACAATTGTAAGCATTTTAAGGATGGCCCTTACTGCGTTCCGGAATGTCCGGAGAGAAAGTATCCAGATGACCATAACATCTGCCAACAATGCCATCCAAATTGTGAGGGTAACTGCACAGGTGGTGGCAACTCGGTTGGACCCGGTGCCTGCAACAGCTGTGCCATTGTCATCTTGGATTCATCTGATAATATTACTAGCTGTCTACCAGTTGATTCCAAGTGTGAGGATGGTTATTTTCGAACGACACTCCACTTACAACCCATCAAAGAACTAAATGGGAAACTGGTCAGTATATGAAAGATTTTATTGATATAGCTGCTCTACCTAATTTTTGACCATATATATATCCATAGTACTATAGATGTACTGCATTCCTTAATGGCATGATTATATTATTTAAGTTTAGTTTCTGAGGCAGTAATACATCAACTTTCAAATGACCAGGCAGTCTTTACTTTTGTGAGAGAGGTAATGATGTGAAAGTATGTTGCCAATACTGCTTGATGCACAGGGAATTAAATCTTTGCTGAAATTGCAAGATTTAAATCTTAATTACCTTAGTAAAGGTATAAAGGTAACAGCAATACATGTATTATGTGCACTTGGCTGAAGACGTCATACAGAAGCTGAAGGATGTTTGGCTGAGGGGCTTACACAACAAAAGGATTTCATTAACAGGGCATCTTGTTAACCTTCTCGCTTGTATTGGTATTAATTTGCAAACCCAAATTGATAAAGGGAGTTGTTAGTTATGCAGATACTTCATATTTCACTGCTTATTATCTTAGTTTTCATTTATTTTGATGTTGTTGACAAACAGGCTTGCAAGAAATGTCATGCAGAGTGTCGTATTTGTGATGGGTACGGTCTGTCACTGTCGTCATGTAAATCATGTATACACTTTCAACAAGACGACCGTTGTGTTCGCATCTGCTCACCTGATTATTACATCAAGAATCAGACGAACATCTGTTCGCGATGTGACAGCCGCTGTCTGCATTGCATTGGTCCCACTGCCAGTGACTGCACTGTCTGCAAACAGTACATGGTCTACCACGACATGGAAGACGAAGCCAAAGGAGTGAGTTCTTTCAAGCGTTGGAACCACTGATAATTCATTTTAACTAGGGCTGTCAATTAGTAGCCATCGACACCTGCAGTTAATGCGTAATTTTTAATACGATACTAATTCAAACATATTTAGTGCAAGTGTTGCTTAATGTGATAATTTCTTGAAAATTTTTGGTTGAGAAAAATCAATAATTTAGTTGTCCAACTGACACTGTGTGCATCATTTGCTACATATTACTAGATAAACAGACCAAGTAAATATCGGTTTATATCATGCTGGTTGAAAAGCACTGACTCAAATTAACCTAATAAATAAATTAAGTAAATTGGGGAAGAGAACTTCAGATTGACATTGAGATTTGTCCTCGTTTGATCTTTAAGCAATCTTGCTTATTTTACCATAATAAGTGAGCAAAGATTGCTTCAATTATTTCTTCTTATGAAAGAATTCACCATAAAAAATTGATTCGTTACTTTTAATTGACTTCATTTTTACAGTGTAGATTTTTACAATTGAATTATTACTGATAAAAATTAACTACTGGGAAGGGTATGTTTTGATCTATTCCTTTTGTTAAAAGTGTGATTACTTTGCAGTTAGTTTGCAAGTTTTACTGATCGATTAATTGTGATTGAAACTTTTAAATCAGAGAGCAGCACTAATTTGAGCAAGAACACATCTTCTGTTCATAATTTTTAGTCAGTCAACTCACAGAGCTTGATTTGTTCAAGTTATTTCAAGTCGAAAGAATGTACAGTGGTAGTTTTGTTCACTGAGAGGGTTACAAATTTTCAAATGTTCAGATTCTCATGATTCTATCTTTAAAAGAGTTATCACTTAGTTAAACTATTAGTTGCCAGGTAACATTAAATTTTTTATTATTTGAAGTTTTAAGAAGCGTGTTAATCATGAAGTTAGAGCAAATGTTAATGAAATAAAATCAGTGAGATCATATTGGATGCTAAGTCTTCTTTGTCTCTTGTGTAGTTCAACTGCACAGAAACGTGCCCAGATCACGCTCCACACAAGGTCATACAAGAAATTGTTCCTGGAGAGAAAGTAACAGTCTGTGTCAAAGACGATGGCAGTGGACTAGAGTGAGTGTTTTGTTTAATGTAAATGAGGATTTCTACTGTATGGCCATACTTTATTTTATATTTAGAGTTTGTGACCAGTTTTAGGTTAACCTTTCATAATATTTGTGTTATGTAATTTTCTCATTGAATTTTGCCCTGTGGTTGACATTGAAACATAAGAAACATATACGCATACATGTAATGATAATACGAACAGCTCCAGCAACGATAATAATAAATAATAATAATACTTTCACGCTCTGCTGTGCCACTGCATTGGTTGCATCCAGTCTAAACACTCATTGACACCTATCACCCAGCACATTACAGAACAATATCTTCTCTGCATTCTGGTGACTGACTGGTTGTATTCATTAATAACATTCACAGCTTGTTGCTTTGCCTGGACTTTGGATTTGACTAAGCACCTGAGACTAAGCACCTGAGACTAAGGTGGTTCCCAGTCCTTCCCGGCACTGGTTCTTTGCTTCTTTGGGTGCTGCAGAAATTCAAAGATTATGTTTGCAAGTAGGGCTTGATGACAAGGCTGTTGGAGTTATAGTTGGCCTTTGTCTTGGTAAAAGTCTCTGTGAACTACACACACACCATTGTGGCTTTAATATTTATTTTTAAAGTGATAGTGTTTTTATTTTGTACCATCTCTCTTCAAGAACAGTTGAGACAATTAAAATGTTTATTCACATTGCAGATCCTGTGCTGAACATATTTGTTGAGTTGCAAATAATTACTAAAATCTTCCTAAACATTTGTAGCATATTTGATCTGTTACAGTGCTGCAACAATTGGCAAAATCGTTGGATCCGTTGTTGGAGGAGTCATTTTCCTGTCCATTGTCATTGTTGTCATTGTGGTGATGTCATACAAACGAGCCCAGCAAGAGGCAAACAAAGTCAGGCTGACAGCTCAGCTCTATGGAGTCGCTGAAATGGAGGTACATATTCTTTCTGCTGTGTTAAAGTTTTTGCTGTGGAATAGAGTTCAGACTTGCTAGGTGCTGTTTTGATCTGAGTACTGGTGTTTGTTCATAATAATGTAGCCAATGGTCCAGCTAAATGTCAATTAAAATTTGTTTGAACGTGGTAGTTTCTGTTGCAAGATAGAAAGTGCTAGCAACAAGTATAATAAAAAAATTCTACAGTTATAAAATAGTTGTGTGTTGAAAGTTATTAGTTCATTTTTTAATCAATTCATTGTTACTTTATAGCGTAGTGCCCCACCTCGAGAATGTGCTTAGGAAATTGAAAGCTGCAGTAGGTCAATAATTATGACTTGTTTGATATTGAACAAGCTGATGCATTTAGATTCAGGTTGAACTTGATGCACTGACTGATTGACTGTTGAAGCCATCAGTGATGTTAACTCTTCAACTGTGCTATTCAAGTTGGCAAACAGCTGTTGAAGTGATGATTGCTGTAATTAATTCATTCAATAAAGAGATATTGCAGTAATGACATGATACTCTAATCATGCCTGTTGAATTACACGAACCAGGCCATGGGCTATCAAGTGGTACCCTTTAACTGGACGAGCGTGTACTAAAATGTATGGGAAACCATAGAAAGAACACAGCTCAGTCGTAATGAAGGATATGTCCGGGATCTGCAAGTGTTGTATCAACAACAAGCAGTTTCTGAGACACATTAGAAGTCTGCATAAGATATATGTTTTAGTTTTAAACTATTATATGTTTAGCCTTTGGTGCCTACTGGTGTGAGTCCTGATCTGGCAAATCTAAGACTTATTAAGGAGTCGGAACTTCGCCGTGGTGCGGTTATGGGTTCAGGAGCCTTTGGAACTGTCTATAAGGTATGTCCACAGGAGCTTGCTTTCTTAGTGTTATTCAGCAAATAATTATACTTTTTAAAAAATCTGTTTTATTCAGAAGTCATGCTACTATATGTTAAAGTGAAGGCATGCAGTATTGTGATTATAGTCTGAAACTACAAAGATTGATAAATTAATTAAATAGCTCAATGAGCATGTTGTTATGAAGTAGTACATGCAAGCTAGTTCGACAAAACTACACAAACAGCAAGCTGTGAAGAGCCTTACTGCAGTTAATAGGCTGTTATTGTTGATCACTGGAGAGGGAGTTGCATTTTCAGAGCAGGTTTTGCACGGTTTTCAGATTCTAAGTATTGTAGGATGAAAGAAATAACCCGTGTGTTAAGCAGTGTGCGAGTCCTCAAAAGAAATAAAACTGTTTTGAGCAGTTTGTTAACCCTTGGAGGATAATGAATACGATAGCTTTGACAAATGACAGAAACGTTTTTCATTTTTATTTGGACTTTATCACATTGCATCTGATATAATACTTATAATAGTGTGTTGTTTATGACTTAGTTAATGGTTCAGTTCAATTTAAGTTTTCTTTTTATTGTAAAATATTAAGTTTTGGATTCTTTGTTAAATTTGATTTTTAATGCTTACATCATTCAATTATTTTGAGTACGAAGAAAGTGTGTAGTGGATTTGGCAGGGATGGAGCTCTAGTTAAATATGTATGCACACACACATTTTTATCTAGCAACCATATAGCCTTGATCTTCACTTATTCATTGGGTTTAATGGGTGATATTTCTTCACTGCTGCTGCCTGTTTTAAGAGCACCACACCACTATCAGTCAATGGCAATCTTTTTGTTGAGGTAACATGACTTATACTTTTACTGAAGGAGCTAATCATGGGTTCCAGTAAAAGTGTCCCTGAAGTGATGATAGCAAGGTGATGCAAACGGTTTTCTTGATGATAAAAAATTTATGAAAAATTAATACAATCTTGATATTGCTTCTGTTGGTCATGGTCATAAGTGAGCATACCTTGATTTCAGGGCCTGTGGATTCCGGAGAATGAGAACGTGAAGCTCGTTGTGGCAATCAAGGTGCTGGCTGAGGGAAAGTCACCAAGCCAGAGCAAAGAGCTGCTTGAAGAGGCACGTGTCATGGCCTCGGTCAACGACCAGTACTGCATCCGCATCCTAGCGTTCAGCATGACTGCTCAGATGATGATCATCACACAACTTATGCCACATGGCTGTCTCCTTGACTTTGTCAGAAAACACAAGACAGAAATCGGTTCCAAAGTCCTTCTCAACTGGTGCACTCAGATAGCAAAGGTTACTAAATATCCAATACTGCCTGTTTCAAGTTTAATTCTATCCATAGGTTTTCTTGGTTTCAGTTTCCCAGTTGTTTGCAGCTTTGTTCTTTAATGCAGGTTAATTGGAAGTTGAAATATCAGTGCTTAGGTGAACGGCTGTTTTGTGTTAAGACATAATTATGATAAGTCCATAAAGTTATGGGACTCGGTTAACAAGCAGTGTAAATGTCTAATATTGACATTATATGTAGTCACATCTCGTTTGCTTCGGTAGCAAACTGTCATTCACATTTTCATTCGAGTCATATTTAAAGATGTATAACATACATCTTTAAATATTATTAGTTAACACAAAATTCCCGTAATATCTAATTGTAGCTCAGCTCCTACTAATAATATTCATCTGTGTAACTAGTTGTGTCGTGGACAACTAGATCTGTTGAATTAAACTAATATTGATTGACTGATTCACTGTCACTATGTCGCAACTCCACTGGCTCCCACTTTCAAGACGCATCAATTTTAAAATAGCTACTATGACCTTTCAACTTCTCGACACTCAGCAACCTGTGTACTGGTACCTCCGATCCTCAGTTTACTACCAGTATCACATGATCCAGTGATCTTCTGAAGCTTCGTTGGCCTTTTGTCGCTAAGGCCATCGGTGAACGAACATGTTTTTATATCGGCCTCATCCACTGTATGGAATAAAATACCTTTACTTATAAGGTCAGTGAACAATCTCATCGTGCAAGCAGCAACTTATACTTCCTGTTTCGCAAATCCTACGATCACTTAGTTTCTCTATCGGCTGTTTGCTGTTTGTTATCGCCTTCCTGTTAGCGACTTACCAAGCCTCTCATTCATGTATTGATGACTGGCACATAGCACATAAATCTTATGTTATTCATTAATTAATTAATTCATTCATTATTGTGTTTTTAAATTAGGGAATGACCTATCTGGAGGACAAGTCGATAGTTCACCGAGATCTAGCTGCGAGAAACATCCTTGGTACGTTAAGTATAATATATATAGCATGTTCAGTTATTCATATTTGGCTGAGTACTAGTAAAAATGCTACTTAGAATAGCTCAAGTCATGCTGCAATATCAAGACATGAGCGTAACATGTGTTTTCGTTGGCTGCTTAGTGCTTACCTGTATAATTATACAGTATACTACTATACTAGTTGCACGACCGTATTGTTGTTGCTGCTTAACTATATTGTGCATTATTTTGTTCCAGCAAATAATAAATTAACTGGCTAGAAGGCTGCAAAGGCACACCTGTAAAATGTTGCATTTTCTTTTTCTTGCTTTATGTAGTCCAGCACCCTGAACATTTGAGAATAACAGATTTCGGCCTTTCAAAGCTTCTCGACTACAACGAGAACGTTGTGCATTCAACAGAAGAAAAGGTTTTTATCCAATAAACTAATTTATCTTTTAAGTATTAATGTCACATGTTCGTGAACATGTTAGAGTTTTGGTGTTCTTTGTCATTTTGTAGTATTTTCAGTCTCAGAGGCATTAAATTAAATTAAATACAAAGGGGATCAAATTAAATACAAAAGTCTGTCAAAATATATCTAGACAATTCAGTAGTGATTTGTTAAGACCTTCCAGAGGTACTCTCTTGCTAATATTAATAGAGTGTACACTGTACAGTCTTGGAAATAAGTGTGATTCTTCATTAATAATATACTGGTTGATTGTAAAACTTAATAGTCAGAAAATTGTATTTTTCAGGTTCCCATTAAATGGATGGCTCTTGAGAGTATTCAAAATCGAACGTTCACACATAAGAGTGACGTGTGGAGTTATGGTAAGCCGCTTACTTCTCAGTATGTTCTCAGAAGATAAAACTCAGAAGGGACAAAAACAAACAAAAACCGTGTATATTTATGCCTTATAAAAAAATTAATGGCCAAGTATGCAGCTTTACTTTAAAGTCACCAACCATATAACAATTGTGTTATAGACTGGTTCATTTCAGCATTGTTATCATCATCATGTCATATCATTATAACTGCTATTGTTACCAAAGGTCAAAATGGTACTTTGGGGTTTAAAAAATAGAGTTTCTGGGAAATGAAGTTACTGGAACTAACATTGCTCATCCTAATACAGTCTGCAAATATGCCTCTATGATGTTAAAGTGTTGGAATAAGTGAGAGGCATTATTAATGTTATTTATGTTAATAATATTATTATTATTAATATTATTATTACTGATGTTAAATACTATTTCTATCACTGTCATTGTTGTTGGTTACAGTAAAAACTGTGACCCAGTTGGCTCCCATTGTATGTGTGCATTTTGTGTGCTGTGCACAGAAAGTGGTAACTTGTGACTCTGTTGTGATATAATCTAATGCAGTGCTTCCCAAACTTTTTAGTTCAACGGACCGGCAAGAATTAAATTTCAGTCTCACGGACCAGCAGGAATCTTAATTCCCACTGCAGGAGGACCGATGCCCAATTTATTAATTATTTCTATCCTCTTTTTTGATCACCTAAAATAAATTCCTCAAATATGTATTAAAATTGATTTAGGTGCATGTTTAGCCAATTCTATGACTCTATTGTCCTTAAATGCTAGCCTAATAATTGTTTTTTTGTTATGGCTTTAAAAATATAATAACCAGTTTCTTAACTCGCATTTTGCGGACCGGCAACTGAGGGCTCGCGGACCGGCACCGGTCCGCGGACCACCACTTTGGGAAGCACTGATCTAATGTTTAAATCTATATTGTTACCATATACATGCTTCCTGGCTTAAAAAGAAATTGCTACAGAAATTTTAAGTTTTGCGAAAGAAGGTGGCAACATGCCCTAAATATACATACATATGTATGTATGTATATTTAGGGCAACAACATATATATATATACCGGTATATATTATATATATTTCTGTACCTACAGAATCGGATCGAATACTTTCCTTAATTGGTGCCTCTGTGTATTTGTAAATTTGTATGAAAATTTACAGGTGTTACCCTGTGGGAGCTGTTTACTTATGGTGGTGTACCTTATGAAACCATCAGTACAAGCAGAATTCCGTATGTGCTGGAGAAAGGAGAAAGGCTTCCGCAGCCCACAATTTGCACAATTGATGTCTATATGCTTATGATCAAATGTAAGTACAGATGGACTTCATTAGGTCCCATGATCAAACAAAACAGACTTCAAGCACTTGCAGAACAAGGAAGGTGACAGACTAATTAGGTCACTTCTGTTGTGAGGGAGAGTATGCCATAAGCCAAAGCGACGTACATGAAGTCATTTCATAGGCTGTTACAGAAAGTACTATCATTGGGTTGGGGAGGTACTTAACTACTTTGGATGCATGCCTTAATACATTATCCGTAGTTATGATTATGAGAGGGTCAGGCAGTGTGGCACATTAATTTAGTGGTAGTATGCCGGACTGTCAACCTAGAGTCAAGAGTTCAAAATCTCACAGGTAGAGAAAGGGATTTAAAGACTTTTGTCTTATCTAAGCAGCTTTAATAAAAAAAATACATACAGCAGCTGCATTCTGTTAAGTGGGAGAACCAGACTGTGAGGGATAGTACACCTGCTATCATATACCAATACTAGAGAAATTAAGTCATAATGGTTCCTTTGCATTACTGTGTCTAGTCTAGCAATTTACCTTTGGAAACTAGAGTATTTAGACTTTTATGAGACAAATGGGGTTTTTATGAGCATCGACTTTTTTTATAGGTTGGGTGATAGATGCCACAAGTCGTCCGGGCTTCCGATACCTTGCGGAGGAATTCGCCAAAATGGCCAGAGATCCTGGCAGATATCTTGTCATTGAAGTAAGCAAACACTGGTTTAGCTCGTCGAATGTGGTAATGTCCAGTTAGTTCATTGGTGTTTTCAGCATAGTGCATCATTACGTGTAAATGGAAAGAGAACTACCTATAACTTGTAGTGTAGTGTCAGTTTGCCTTGACATTAAGATTCCCTTAGCACCACATAATAGCTCAGAACGTTCAGACCAGTCCTCTGAGGATCTCACTTGCTTGCATGAAGTTATTAATATCTCATAGACCTTGGTCAAAAACTGATGCTTGCTGTAGTAATTTCCAAGGATATTGAGGTCCTTGACAGTGAAGATAAAAGTGTCCTTACTGGTAATTATGTAATTATTAGCGATTGCTTAGCAAACATACTGTAGTTAATTGCTTTTATAATTAATTTTTCATTATTGGTTTTGAAACTTCTGTGCCAGCGCATGACAAAATGCATTCATTTTATTAGGTCCTTTTTTTAGTGTGTATTAATGGTTATTAGCGTGACACATTTTGCATACCAGATGAAAATGCATAAATGTGACCTGGCACTGCCTTTTACTTCAATTAAGGGAGTCTTGTAACAACGTGAATGTACATAACTTTGGTCTTGCATTACCCTAACCATCAGTTGTTGGGTCTAGTTGGTAAATCAGTCCTTCAGTTGATAAAATTATTTAATTTATTTATCACATCTCATTCAGTTAATCAATCTATCGGTTATTTATGTGACACATAAAATGTGCATTCATCTCAAAATGCATGCAAGTGGAAATGACAATCAGTGTAATTGTTTGACCCTAGGGTGATGAGCATATGCGTATATCGAGCCCAACATACGAAATGAAAGACCTGATACGGTGTCTCAGTTTCGACTCTGGAGGTGCAGAGATGATTGTTACAGCGGATGACTACCTTCATCCAAGAGGTCGAATACGTTCATCCGGCTCACAGGGCCGCTCAGATCATCTGGAAATGGTATGTTTTTCCAGATTGTGGTATCTCTGGACAACTAAGTCCTAAATATATATATTTAACACGTGCACTGGTAGACCAGTGCAGGTGTTACTGGTTGCACTGTATCTGTATAACATTTGTCAAGATCTAACTTGCTGGACTTTATGTTAAGCATTACAATACAAGTATAATTTGATAATACCCTCGTTACAAAGTTCAGAAGTGCATTTTGAAGCCAGGCAAACATTAAAAGCCATAAGTAGACGGGAAGAGGGTAAGCTTTCATTTAGAGCAAAAGACAGTCTTGCTAAGAGAGTTGCAAACATGAGGAGGTAGCGAGTTCCAGATGGATGGTCAGGCAACTGTGAATGAATGCCGGCCACAGACAAGACTTGTACAAGGAACAAAATACTTTCCAGCAGATGCCATCGAAGAGAAGATCGGCCTTTAACAGAATTACAGAGTGGCAAACTATTTGCACATGCTTTGTACATGCAAAGTGCCAGCTTAATACTTAATGCTTGGTGGTCTACCAAAATTTGCCCACCTATCATTTGGGACACTCTGCGTTGGCTTCCTGTGCCCCAGCATATCCAGTTCAAGATTTTTACCCTTTTGCACAAATGTTTGGTTGGGATGGCTCCTTCATACCTTCAGACCTTTCATACCATGGTCTCTTTACTCTCTGGTCGCTCCACTCTCCGCACGGCTGCCAGAGGCCTTCTGGTTGTTCCCCGCAAGTGCAGAGCTACTGTTCATTCTAGCTTTGCTTGTGTCAGCCCCTCTTGTTGGAACCATCTTCAGGAATTATGGCTTGAACTCCTTGGCCTTTCTATTGCGGAGTGTATTTTATAAATGTTCGATTACAAGTTACAATTCAGAATCAGTCAGAAGCACTAGGTTTATGTAGCATTTCCGCTCTGTTGAATTTCCTTTTCCTTTTGGATTTGAACAGGGCAACACATCCTCCCTGAGTCTGCCCTTATATAGGCTATTCTGGCCCATGTCCCATTACGTGTGGTAGGTAGAGAAACGAGCGGAACCAAAGGAGGGCAGAGTCTAGGATACCTAAAGATTTAGACAAAAGCTCCAGTAGGATAGCGTGATCCACAAAGACAAAAGGCGGCTTCTTACTTACACTGATGTAAGTAAGGAGCAGAGCAATTTCTTCTACATGCATAAGATCTTGCTTTTTAAATTACCCAGGATTATACCCGCCGCACAGTCGGGAGGTGGTGTCACCGCATGTAAACAAAACCCCACACATTAGCAAGTTTCACCTACCAACAATAACATGACCATGTGTTAATGGACCAGGGGTGGGTATGGAAGTCAGTAAATTACATTATATTAGATAGTGCAGCCATCCTTTTGGTGGATTTGTATGTAAATGGGTCTGCACTGTATATACCAGAAGGTTTAAAATAAATGGAAGTAAGTACATGTAAAATTGTGTGTTAGGTTATGGAGACTAACACAGATGAGCTGGATGGTTTGCATGGAGCAGCTTCAAGCCCAGCAGTTGATGAAGCTGGTTATCGTTCGAATGATGGACAAAGGATGCGTAGGAACTCACGAAATCGAGACGCCTCTAATTCGATTATGCGGCAGCATTCAGCGCCAGGCGGTCCAAAGCAGAAGAACAGTCGCTATTGTTCCGATCCTTGCAAGGATGCTTTGCAGCAGCAGCTACTGATGCAGAATGCTTCCTTTGTCCCTCCTTTGTCCCCTATTAAATCACGCGAAAATCACGACGGTGCCAAAAGCGCAAGCATTGGTGCCATCAACGTAAACACTGGTGCTTCTACAAGCCCTCATGTGAGAGCTAGCCCAGGCCACGACGCGCCACTCAGTCCAAAACTACCTGTTGAACGGCAGCCAAGTGACGAGGAGGGTGACTACCTTCAGCCAGCAGGAGAAAATAAGCCAACGAAATATGTGGACCTGATGGATAATACACTTTGTGAGTATCCAGTGTTCTTAATGTAATTAAACTATCTGGTAGTCTTTTCCCTATGCCTATGTATGCAGTTTAGAAGGACTGAAATTGTCAGTCTACAACAGTGCTGTAAAGAATGTTTAGGTCCAGTTACTTAACAAGGAGTGCCACTTTTCCATAAATTTACTGTAATTTGTGCTTTTTTACCTGTTGTGTAAACTTGCATAGCATTTTCGCAAATTCACAACTAATTTCAAAACAGTTGTTTTTAGTAATACATGTAAACATTGCACTGTTACATTTTCCGTAAAGTTTTCAGCTAAATTTCTTGCTTTACGTAAATATTTCTATTGCGTTTATTTTGCATTGAACAGATGAAGACGGCCGATCACTTGATTATGCAGGCTCCAATCCCATGACATCGTTCATCTCCAATCCAGAATACTTTGAAGATATTTCCGATGGAGCAGGAGACACATTTCCTATGACATCCCACAGGCGTTCGGGAAGCCAAGACTCAGCCACTTATTACAATGAGTTTGCCCCAACCACACCCCAAGCAACATCGTCTCCGAATTCGACCGGCAAATGAGGGACTAAAGACTCGTGCTGATGGGTTTTTATTTTCTTAAGCATTGAAGAATGCTATAAAACTGCTTCTTAAGTGTACTGGATCTTCTGTTAAGTCCAATTTCGTTTCATGCTGACCGCGTTTGCATTCGCTGTTGCCATCAAAATGTACACTGAATTTTGTATTCCCGACAGACTTGTAGTGATGCATTTCTAGCGATGTCCTAGTTACAAGCGTTTGTTGAAGTTCTTTTAGTGATAATAGCAATTCTGCTAATTATCATATGTACATATATTGCGCCTCTGATTAGACACCTTGAAGGGGTGCTATATAAATTTCGACTGATGGATTGTTGATTGATGTTGGTATTAGATGATATTAAAAGCTACTTCAGGTCAGAAAATGAAACACTTTTATGTGTCGTAAACTTCTGAAAGGCTAACACATTCTAGCTTGCCCAACCATATGCTCACACCCATTATTGTACCCTCTGACTTGTCTCAGCCGCCGTTAACTCATTTGCTTCCATGTGATTTTGTTCTCATCATAGTCACATTAGTCTAGTTTACACTCTGTGTTGAATAACAAAGATAATGGTAATAAAATGATGACGGGATGATCCATGTGCAAACCAGTTAATGATTTAGCAGCCCTTTAGGTACGGTACGTCTTTGTCACGTGCACCAACTAGGCCTTGAGCAAAATCTCAGATTTAGAAGCATTGCTGTGATTGTTGATCAAATGTGGCTATGTTTTGATAGCAAAAGATGATCAAATATCGATATTGTATAATTAAAATAGATGATGTTTGCATATTATTTGTGTATAGTTCACCTGTTTACATGATCAAACATACTGCTTTGCAACAAACACATTTATTGAGGCTAGCAAACATTTATGACTGCAGTCATCAACATGATCAAATTGTTTAGTGCTTGTTAAGGTCATGACTCATAACTGTCTGACGTTAGACGAATATTTACAAACATTATTGCTGCTCTTAGCATAAAGAGACATCATTTTGGGGTGGCAGTTACAACGTTCCTTAGATCAGTATAAGAAGAAAAAAACTTTGGACAGAGCAGAATGGCAAAATAGATTCCTTGGCCTGGTTTGATACAGTGTACCAAAGAAGATGAAAATACTGTAAAACAAGAATTTCACCAGCGCATATACACCTTTCTGACACATTGTTTCATGGCTTATTCCTTACCATATCATCCCCAGGAAAAAAGTTTCATTTCAAGGCCATGAAAATCTTACTGCCAGCTTCTCTGACTTTTTGACATTGGAGCAGATTCTCAACTATGACCTTCTGCTACTATATAGTTTTGTGTAATTGTCTGGTTGTGGGTCACAGTGATGTTGCTTCATTACCAGACAACTGATTCCTGTGAATGTTCTAGCTACATTGGTGTCTGCTGCATTCTGAGATTTCATTTTTGTAGAAACCTGTTTCTAATGTGGCAGAGAACAACAGCAGGGTTTGTGTTTTGCCCTGATGGAAACAGTGTCTTTTATCTCATGCCCCACAAGGTCATGAACATTTCTAGAAAGCTGCATAACAGAGGCCAGTATATAAAACTATAGCCATTGTTTTGGTACAATGATTTTTTTTGTTAAACGTTACAGTGTATGTATGTTTTAATAAAATGCCTTGATGTGCCAACTGTTAATTAGAATTATTTTGTAAATAATAATAATAATAATGTCACAAGTGGGTGAATTTTGACAGCCCTTTTGTGCACATTTTGTACATTCGGTTCTTTGTTACAGACTACTTTTTATACTCGGGTGCGGTTTTACACTCAGATGCAGATACTGTTCACTTTGGTGTACACTCTGTCTGCTTTGTTTGGGTGCACGAAATGCACTGCATTTGAGCTAATTTAAAAACACACCGGATTTTGTATATTGAGACAATTTTTTCTATATAGACACATCAAAGTAAAAACTGTAGCATGCAGGATACTGAAATGTTTTTCAATTATGGCATGCCGAGAGTTTGCACTGGGTGTACAAACTCATTCTGAAACTTGTCCAAACACTGTACGGCATACACTGTGTCAGAATACAGTACATTGAGACATATTGTAATCTGATATGCTATTGATTATTTGTTACCTGTGAATTAAGCTCTGCTGTTCTGTTGTTCAGCAGGTTGACTTACAGAGATGGTCAAGTTGTTCTGGAT
>JACEVL010001013.1:162500-172500 GCA_020284085.1 Aporrectodea caliginosa
GACAGAATAACCGGGTGAGCTAGACAGCACCAGTTTTTGTTCATGTGAATGAGTGTTGATTGTTGTTAAAGATCGTGCGAAAGTGTAGTAATTTTTCAGTTTTGCCCTGTTGGCAGAGAGATTATTAAGATTTTGTTTGCCACGTTGGCAGTGTGATCGGTATAGTTACTTTAGTATAAGCCCCGTTGGCTGTATACGCGTCAGTTGGTTGAGGAATAATAAAGGCAGAATTAAACCCTTCTGTGCCAGTGCAGTCAGCATGTTTGGAAAGATGAAGAGAGGAGAGTTGGGCGAGGAATGCGAAAAGAGAGGAATCGAGTGGAACGGTCTTACTCGAAAGGGGATGATCGAGAGACTGGAAGAGTATGAGAAGGAAGAAGGGAGTGGAGAAGGAACGGAGAATGAAGGGACAGAGGAAGACGAACGCAGCAGGGATCAGTTGAAGCTCGAACTGATTAGAGCAGAGAAGGAAAGGATGGAGACTGAAATGGCGTTGAATCAGCAAAGAGTGCAATTGGGTCTATTGCAGACTGCTACATCTGTTCCTGCGACTGACCTACCTAACTCTGTAAACTTTTCTAAACTTCCTTCAATGGGCGACGGAGAGGATTTAGCGTCGTATTTTCATTCGTTTGAGAAGGTAGCGAGCCTACAAGGCATCGATGAAAGTAAGTGGGCAAGAATCCTACCCTCACTTTTGAACCCAGCTATTCGGTTGCACTACAATCGGCTAAAAACCGAGACTTGCGCAGAGTACAAGGAGACAAAATTGGCTTTGTTAACCGCGTGCAGGATGAATGCAAAATTCTACCTAGAAAAATTTAAAGCCATGCGCAGAGTAGGGAAGCAATCATATTCCCAATTGTTAGACCAATTGAGAGATGTGTTCGGCTACTACTTGGAATGCCGAGAAATAAACAGTCTCGACGCTCTAGTAGATGACATTCTGATGGAACGTGTAAAGGAAACTTTGCCGGCAGACGCCAAATATTTTGTTGAGGCACGTAGGCCTACAAACGCAGCAGAGTTAGTTAACTTTGCAGACATTCAATTTGATTGTGCAAGCGAAGCCAGGAAACTTGCTCAGAATGATCATAAACAAGGCCATAAATTCAGGCCACACAATGCAGACACGAGAGACAGCCAGTGGGGGGGTAAGGCGCCCTTCACTAGAGAACCCATGTGGAATAGGCACCAAGAGAGAAATCAGGATGCAAGACCAATGCATTCAGGGTTCCAGAGCGGTCAGCAGGCAGGGAATCACCCACACACACGCAATACAAACAGATTCAATTCCCATGCGCATGCACAGGTCAGATTTGTAAAACCCAAGTCAAACCATGAAAAGGTAATTGATTATCAACAACAGTTTATAGTACCCATGTATGTGAACGGGAAGCTTGTGCAGTCACTGCGGGACAGTGGGTCTCAAGTAACTTTGATCGATTCAGAATTAGCAAGAGACAATCCATCTGCCACATGTGAGCCCATGACAATTCAGTGTGCTTTTGGCAACGTAAAATGTGTTAAAACATGCGAAATTGAAATATGGTCCCCAAAATTTGGAACCGAACGTAAGATAAAAATTAAGGCAGGGGTTATTCCATCCCTAGGGATTGAGATGATTATTGGCCATGATTTGTTCGTGTCAAATAAGGATTTGAGGGACCCTGTGGCGGCGAATAACGGGAGCAGACAAGACGACTCTCTATCACCCCACCCCATGACACTAATTGCAACCAGACGATGCGACTATGACGAAGCAGACAAACTGCGAACGGCGGTAGGCCTACAGGAAGATAGGACCGATAGCGCACGCACTGAACTCCGCCCGAGCGAAGGCGATACTGAATGGCAAGACGAATGCCAGAACCCGGCGCTGATTAACGGCAGCCCCAGTTCAAGAGACGGGCCGACAGCCAGGCCGACCGAAGTATATGACCCTAAAGACATTAATGACCAGGCACGGCAGGATACCGAAGACGAACAGAGGCAGGAAAATGACCACCTTCAAACTCACTCGACACGACAGAGAGCGGCAGCGGATGCCACATCTGTTAATCATGAAACCCAACACGATTCAGCGGAAGAGGCTGATAGCGAAGGAAATCAAATGATTGATAGTGTCAGCAGGAGAGAGGAGGGCGATCATACACCAGTAGACCGAGGGACATCAGAAGGGCAGGACCAAGACATAATTACAAACACAGACGAATGGTTTACGAGCGATGCAGGCGGCTTCAAACACGCACAGCACAACGACCCAACTCTGTCCAACATCTGGAACCGCGCGAGGGAGGGAGACGGAGACTATGCGGTCGACGAAGGTTATTTGTACAAGACGAATAAAACGAACCAGGACGGCAGAAACGACGGAAGCGCGGTGATTAACGTTGAGCTGGGAGTTGGTAAGAAGGCACAGCTGAACGATCCTATGCTGGCCGACCTAGGAACACCTGGGGTGAAAAGAGATGACAAGCATATAGTAGATAGCGGTCGCTTCTGTAGGCTAGGTAAGTTGCCTAGAGCCGAAGACGGAGAAAACGTCCAGAATCACTTACCGTTAAACGTAACACCTACATGTAGGAAGAGGGCTTTTGAATCGGCGCACGACTATACTTGGACGGGTTTCAGAGGTGCAAAGGCAAACAAGACCAAGGACTATGGAAAACCAGATGTGAAAGAATATCTTAAGCCACAAGAGCAGAAGGGAGAAAGATTTGGAAGCGATAGCAGATACGATGACGAAATAGGATACGGAGATGGCCTAAACACGAAGAATTGGTTCTATTCCAACAGGAATACAAATGAGTCCAGAAGAAGAAGAAGCAGATGGCATGAAGTAGGAAATCGGATGGATCAGAGATTTAAGAGACAAGATGAGGGCAGATCTTGTGCGACTGATTGGAGAAGTGATAGCATGAGGCATAGAGCAGATGTTTTAGACTGGCGGAGGCCCGCCAAAGGAGCCTATTGGAGAATGAACATGGCAAGAGATAGTGATATGGTTTGGAACGAGAATAGGAAAAAAGAGGAGTCGTGGAGGAAGAGAAGATGGGCTTCGGCAACCCAGCAGAACGATTTTAAATCGAAATTGGGAATTAATTCTATACTGGGAGGCACACATGCCATGGCAGGAGGCTTGTCCCGAGCTTTTTGATGTTTATTGATGGGTTGTCAAGAGCTTACATGACAAATTAGAATGTTTAGATTAAATCATGTAACCTATCGCAAAGATATCATTATCGTGTTTTATGTTTCACTGACTTATATATAGTAATGTGTGTTTATAAGAATACTACCCGTTGTTGTGTATGTGCTTTATTTTTCTAGATTAAACGCTTAGAGACTTGTCGTAACCAGCCTGGCAACGTCGCAACTCACGGCTAATAAAGACACTCTGATATTGCCGATGCGTCGTCGAAATGCTTGTGCTCTTGTGAATCGTCGTGTGCGGAAGAACACTCCTAACCTAATAGCCCTCGTTTCTGACCGATTGCTCGACCTATGGCCGTCAGCATAGGAAATGGGGTGTTGTAGTGAGATCCGCCACGACGATATTAATATCAGTATATTATATGTTAGTTTAGATGTTATATAAAGTTGCCATTATGAACTTTTATGAACTCACGAACTTTTAGGATGGTATTTGCTATAAGAAATGATTGACAGCCGACAGCTGACGACATACGTAGGGGAGCGGAGGCGAAGGCCACGCCTGTCAAGGGTGAAGGAGAGAGAAGGCAAATAGCAGAGCAAGGCAAGAGGGAACGAATTGCAGGGCGCGGTTGGGGGGCGAAAGAGTTGATTGACAGGCGGGGGCGATAGAAAAGACAGGGAAAAGCGGAAGAGAAGGGGAATCAGATATTATTTTCGGCAGGCAGATTGGAGAGAGAGGGATTCTCGAGGGAGCGAAGAGAGCGAAAAAAGAGGGTCAAGGAGAGGGCCAAGGGAGCAGGATCGGAGGGATGCGAGTGCGGACCTCTAAAACGACAACCTGACTCTGATAATGACTGTTCTGTAAATACGCCATGTATATACATATATTTCTCGTCTGTCTATAAGAATTTCGTCAAGTGAAGCGTCTCGTGTGTCTCTGCGTGATTAAATCCACGCCTAAATATACTTAGCCGAAGTTAAGCCTACGCTCAGCCACGTAACACCGCTACCACCATAACTGAAAGGATAGTGCAAGGAAAATCGTTTTCAGTACACACCCCTTATGCATTTACTCAATCCAATCCTTTCCCTTTATTACTGACATTGTTCTTAAGGCTATTAAAACTGCTAATGTTTCTCCTATATCTTTAAGTCTTGAGACTGCTATAACATGGCTAACCATCGACCAATGTCTAATTTAACTTGTTTTTCTAAAATATTGGAAAGAGCCATGCTTGATAGACTCTCTGATTTCCTCGAATTCAATCAAATCGTCTGCAATAAACTAGTCTATTAGGTAATGACCACCCATACCATGGCCATTTGTACTTAAGGATACTGACATCGTATTTGCAACTGTCCTTCGTCATAGACAATGGAATCGATTCTAATAAAATATGAAATTAAAATTTGAAAATTTAAATATAAATAAAATATAGATATAAATATAAATATAAATAAAATATAAATACGATTATACATATAATGATATCAATCAATAAATTTTCGTTTATTCCCACCATCAAACTGACATTGACACTCTTACAAAAGTTTGCAACACTTAAGAAGCTAACTTTAATAGTCACAGAGTATTCAGGTTGGGGAGATGATAGAATTAATCGGATGGGCGGGGGGGAAGGGGTATTCAGTACAAGTTTTCAGTATAAGTGAAATATGAATATGAATATAAATATAAATATAAATCCAGATATAGATATTAGATGTAGATATCGATATGAATATAGATATAAATATAAATGTATAATATAAACATAAACTGTGTGCTCGTTGCGTGTGTGTGTATGTGCGTGTGCGCGCGCCCGTTCAGCCAAGTCATTTGAAAGTCATTTGAAAGTCATGGGTTGAGAGCTCTATCATTTAGCCACACTATTGACGACTAATTGAAGACACTGCAACGAGATGAGGCTTTTTGCATGAACTAGTCAGAGTCTGGACAGATTCAATAGTTCGACGGATTCCTTAATCTCCTCAACCTTCTCTCTCATTAACGAGTGTATTATGGGGACTACTCATCTACATTTTTGCCAGGGAGATGAGCGCATGATTTCAATGAAAATTGTGACCACACACACCCACCCACAGCGCCATTAATATATTTCGTTCTTTGCCAACTGCAAATTGAATTAAAAGACTTACATTGGGGACTTAGAAGGACAATTTTTTATTGAAACGCCGACAATGAAAAACGGATCATTACAGCAGATGTAAGTAAATCTGTTACAATTCATGAGAGACGATGTTGTAACAATGGCAGAATCAGACGAATCTCCCTCTTAATAATAATCCTATACATCTGAGTTCGGACTAAACTCGGAAAATTATGGACTTTCTTTCAAGACAACTGCAAGTTGCAAACGCTTTGAAATAATAAAATTATTATGTAGAAGGGTTGTGCTCGTCTTTTCAGCCCCAGACAGACAAACAGAGTACAGACAGACAGACAGACAGACAGACAGACAGACAGACAGACAGACAAACAGACAGACAGACAGACAGACAGACAGATAGACAGACAGACAGACAGACAATCCCAAGAAACTTGCGCTGTAACTTGATCTTTAAACTATTTAGAAAAGGAGAATCCGCAATGGCCGTATCAATGCGCGAGTGATTAAGTCCGTGTTAATATCTGTATCACTATCGACGGAGTATATTATTGCGATGCGTCTATTGTGCTATTGTGCTGCGTCTATTGTGCTGCGTCTATTGTGCTGCGCCTATTGTGCTGGCGTGGTCGTATGCACTTGGGTCTCGTAGAGGATTATGGGCGAATAATGATGAAGAACCGGGCGATAATAGGGCGAGAGGGAGAAGGAGGAGGAGAAGGAGGAGGAGGAGGAGAAGGAGGGAAGGAGGAGAAGGAGGAGAAGGAGGAGGAGGAGGAGGAGTGAGGAGGAGGTGGGCGATATCTCTCTCTCTCTCACTCTCTCTCTCTCTCTCTCTCTCTCTCTCTCTCTCTCTCTCTCTCTCTCTCGTATAATGGCCGTCCACGTCTCTCTGCCTAATAACGTCCTGATGATCGATTGATTCGTTTTCTTATTCCGCCGCCAGTGGGGGTGGGTGGGTGGGGTGGAGGTGGGGAGTGGGAGTGCATGGGTGGGTCAGAGGAGGGCACAAGTGGAGCCACTCACCGACAAATAATGACGCCATTGGGGACCCTCTGGCCGACTATTCCCCCTGCCTCTATCTGTCTGTGTATCTATCCGTCTGTGTGTATTTGTGTTTGTGTGTCTGTGTGTGTGTCTGTTTGTCTGTGTGTCTGTCTGTGATTTGCATGGCTCTGTCCGGCTCCTGGCTACACATTGCCTAATAAAACTCAGTTGGGAGTCATTTTATTGGCATAAAAAGCGTCGGTGCTTCTCCATCACCCTGCAGCCAGAGACCCTTGCAGACATTTCTACGTTGAAGGTGTCGTTCATTGTATAACAGATTAGAAATGTATATATAATCGCATCGTAATTGCAAAATCGATTTTAATGCAATCGATCACAATGCGATTGATCATTTATTGTCGATCAGATCAATTGCCAGAGTCTTAGAAGGCGTATTCATTGTGCTCCATTACACAGCGTTTACTGTCTACACAGACTGCAGACGCTGGGTCATAATCTGCCTGGGTGCGGGCACAGGGTGCTCTTTATATTTCACTCCTAGGAGGAAATTTCTTATCAAATGAAAGATATAGAAATTCTTCGCCATACGGCAGGCTGAAATTGCAGAGAAGAACTGTTCAGCTTCCTTGAAGATATTTCTCTATAATTCTCCTTAATAAAATTTATGTCAGAGGAATTTTGTTTATTCTTCCCATAAAATTTCTCTCGTACGAATTTATCTCTTTTCAAAGGAATTCCCAACTGTGTATATGTGACCGACATTGCAGAGAAGAATTAACATAACATAACATAACAGGGTTTACAGTATATATATTCGTTTTATTGAAACCTGAGTGACAAACCGCATTCAGTGACAATAGAGATAAGCATAAAATGTAACTATCGTCTAAATAGTACCCTGGGTATAAAATTAGTGTCGTCTTTTCAGGTAGTGTGAATTGGTGTGGTCTAGGGCGCAGGTCATAACTGCGCTGAACAATGGGTGGAAACAAACTCCGAAGGACGTGCAAGTCATTACAGTGGTTCAGAAGACTAAAATGTGAGGCACATGTCTAAATATCCTGAAGTTTTCTTCGAAGGCATTTCTCTCTTATTCTCTTCCATTGAATTTCTTCGATGAAGAATTTCGTCTACTCTCTCCTTCAACGTCTTTCAACGAGAAATCATGATTCTTTCTCGTGACATCTATACTGCGCAATCCACCAATTATTCATGGCTCTTCAGCCACGGACGAAAGGACGAAAGGACGAAACGACGGACGGACAGACGAAAGGACTAAAGGACGGACGGTCTAACGGACGGATGAAGGACGGACGGATGGACGAAATGGAAAATAAGGATCGTTTCTCTGGGAGACATTGGATCGTGGATCGTGATATCTGGATTGATGCGTCGTTCGTTGTCTAAGGTCGTCGACCGGAGGAGAAATCTGTCTGTCTGTCTGTCTGTCTGTCTCGTCTGTCTGTCTCTGTCTGTCTGTCTGTCTCCGTCTCCGTCTCCGTCTCTGTCTGTCTGTCTGTTTGTCTGTCTGTCTGTCTGTCTGTCTGTTTGTCTCTCTCTCTCTCTCTCTCTCTCTCTCTCTCTCTCTCTCTCTCTCTCTCTCTCTCTCTCTCTCTCTCTCTCTCTCTCTCTCTCTCTCTCTCTCTCTCTCAGGATAAGACGTTGAAGGTCAACAGCAGACGAACTTATAAGCCTAGCGCTATACACAGACGAGGTCCTCTCTCTATCTGTCTCTGTCTCTGTCTCCGTATGTCTCTGTCTCTCTCTGTCTCCTCATGATCCTCCTCTTCCTCCCACTTCCATTCCTCTCCTTCCTCCTCCTCCATCCTCCTCCTGCATCCTGTTCTCGTTCTCCTCATTCTCCTCAATCTCTTCTCCTTGGTTTTATTTCCCTCATGCATGTCATCTCCTCTTAACTACCACTCCTTATCCATCTCTCATTCCTAATCAGTCTCTCACTCCTCCACTTTAGTTTCCTTCTCTTCCTATTCCTCCTCCTGTTCCTCCTTCTAAAGTTCCTACTACTACATATATATGATCCTCCTTCTTTTCCTCCTCCTCCTATTCCTCCACCGATTCCTTCTCTTGCTCTTCCTTCTTCTCCTCTTATTCCTTATCGTCCTCCTATTCTTCCTCCTATTTCTCCTATCCTCCTCCAATTCCTCATCTTCCTATTCCTCATAATCCTCCAACTATACGTCATCCTCTTCCTCATCTCTTCCCCTCCTCCTCCTCCTGCTCTTTGTCCTCCTCTTCCCTCCAGTTGCTACTCCCTTTCCTCCTCCTCCTTCTTCTCCTCCTCCTTCTTCTTCTCCTCCTCCTGCAGCCCTGCTCCTCCTCCTGCTCCTTCTTCCTCCTCCTCCTCTTCCTCCTCTGTTGGCTCTGTTGTCCCCCTTTGAACGTGATCTGGAGACCAATCGAGGTCTCTTTCATTTCAACCAAATCAATGCGCACGTGGCCTCCTGACGACTCCATGTTTTACTCGGCAGATGAAAACCACGAGGATGAAGGAGAAAGAGGAGGAGGAGGAGGAGGAGGAAGAGGAGGAGGAGGAAGAGGAGAGAAACAGGAGTAGGACGAGGAGGAGAAGGAGGAGGAGGAGAAAGAGGAAGGAGGGGAGGAGGGAAGAGGAGGAAGAGGAGGAGGAAGAGGAGGAGGAAGAGGAGGAGGATGAGGAGGAGGAGGAGGAGGGAAGAGGAGGAAGCGGTGAAGTAGGAGAAAAAGAGGACGGAGAGGTGGAGGAGGAGAAGGAGGAGGAGAAGGAGACGGAAGAAGAGGAGAGGGAGGAGGAGAGAATCATTAGATCATCGTCTGTGCTCCTTAAAGACAGTCGAGCATTCGTTTCTATTGAGGTCGACCAGGTATCTAAGTGGACGAATAACAGTCAGACGACAACTGCTCACTCAACCATGGAGGGAAGGAGGAAGAGGAACTGGAAGAGCAGGAGGAGGAGGAGCAGGATGAGCAGGAGGAGGAGGAGCAGGAGGAAGAGCAGGAGGAGCAGGAGGAGGAGGAGTAGGAGGAGCAGGAGGAAGAGAGCAGGAGGAGAAGGAACTGGAGGAGCAAGAGGAAGAGCAGGAGGAGGAGGAGGAGGAGCAGGAGGAAGAGCAGAAGAAGGAACTGGAGGAGCAAGAGGAAGAGCAGAAGGAGGAGCAGGAGGAGGAGAGGAACTGGAGGAGCAAGAGGAAGAGCAGAAGGAGGAACAGAAGGAGGAGAAGGAGGAGGAGCAGGAGGAACTGGAGGAGCAAGAGGAAGAGCAGGAGGAGCAGGAGGAGGAGCAGGAGGAGGAGGAGAAAGAGCAGGAGAGGAGAAGGAGCAGGAGGAAAAGAGGAGAAAGAGCAGGAGAGGAGCAGGAGAAGGAGCAGGAGGAAAAGAGGAGAAAGAGGAGGAGGAGTAAGAGGAGAATGTCTGAGCATCGTCATGATGTTGGCCATCGTCAGTCGTCTAATTAAACTAATTGTCGACCTCTTCTCTCTTGGATTTGACCACATTCCAATCACCTCCTCCTTCTCTTCCTTCTTCTGTCTGTCTGTCTGTCTCTGTCTGTCTCTATCTCTCCGTCTCTCTCTATGTCTCTGTCTCTGTCTGTGTGTGTCTCTCTCTGTGCCTCTCTCTCTCTCTATCTGTCTATTTTTCTCTCTATCTCTGTTTTCCATATCTATGTCTTTTTTGCATCTCTTTCTCCACCTCTCTCTTTGATTATATAT
>JACEVL010001013.1:177500-310000 GCA_020284085.1 Aporrectodea caliginosa
ATCCGGCGGCATAACATAGACTCTGTTATAACGTTGGTCTTTCGATTTTTCAATAGCAAGTACTGGGAATATTACATGTGAGATAGGCCTACTAGCGCGTGAGTTTACATCTATAATCTCCGCAAGGTGGCGCACTAGTAGCGAACAAATGATAACCTACTATGTAAGTAAGTAAGTAAGTAAGTACGTGCTTTATTGAACCGCCTGCAAACGCACTGCGGGAACATCACATAGAGTATTAAATCACAAATCACAAAAATCACAAATGTCAAAAATATCATAAAATACAATAAAACAGACATCTATGTGGCATTCAACAATCCATACTTAAAAGTGCAATCTGATTTGTAATATTATTGTTTATCGTTGTTTGGCTACAAATAAACTAATTGATTGATTATGAGAGTAAGGTTACAGTAAAAAGAAAGATCAGCAATAAAATCAATTAAATAACATACGCGTAATAAAACCACATCGGGTTAATGCGTCAGCATGTGGGATCTCACGGTTATGTGAACGAGGACGGAGAGAGTACTTAACATTCTTTATAGGAGGCAGTAGACAATTTAGAACATGGCTGGGGTTGTGAAGCACAGATGAGAAAAGAGAAGAATCAGCACGGCAACAGAGGTCATCGAACATTATCTGGTCGGCAGGCAAAAACTTTAGCCGTACCATTTTCCGTATTATTGCATTAATACGCGCGCGCTGACCAGCATTGGCAAAGCCGTACCAAGCAGGGGAAGCATACAGGAGGCGAGCCAGCGAGGTTGCCCGAACTACATCAAAAAGGCGCATCCCCGAGAGACCATGAGCAATAAGGATGCGTATCGCATAGAGCGATTGGCTAGCCTTAATACAGATTCGGTCAATATGGGGGTCAAAACTAAGTCTATCCGAAATGGTTACCCCTAGAATAACAGACTCAGACACCCTACCAATACCTGGTATAGGGGGAGGGAGATCAAGTAACTTAGATCGCGGGCGTCTAAATACCATCTCTTTGGATTTATTGTTATTCAATTTAAGATTACAAGTTAGTGCCCAATTTGCAACATTTTGAAGTTCAGAAGAAGTGGAGCTAATAGCAGATGCAGGAATGAGAATATAACTATCATCAGCATATTTAAGCAACCTATTGCTGCGGTGCACAGGTTTCAGGCCTGAAATAGCCACCACAAAGTCAGAAGGTCCGAGACCAGAGCCCTGTATAATGCTAGCATTTATCCGACAAAAGGCCGAGACTTGGCCGTGAAATTTAGTACAATGCTGACGGTTTTGCAATAGGGATAAGATCCAATTGTACAGAAAGTCAGGTAATGGCAATAGAGCAAGTTGTTCAGATAGGTAAGAGTGCCTAACCGTGTCAAAGGCACGGGAAAAGTCTAGTGAGATAAGACGTACATAGGGTTCATCGTGTAACATCTCAAGAATTCCGTGGGTGAGAGCAATGATGGCAGATGTAGTGGAGCCAGAGGGCCGAAATATTGGTCATTAAGGGTAGAATTTATTTCGGGATCAGTGAAGATTGGGTAAAAGTAACTCCTCACAACTATTTTCTCCAGCATGCGGCATAGCACCGGAGTATGAAAATATGACGTATGACGTATGAAAATATGTGTATTCTGAAACTGTATGTTTATTTCTTGACTGTGTAAATAAAAATAATAATTTTATTAGAAAATTACATAGCCTAAACATCGGAAACCATGTCACATAAGAGAAAAATGTACACTTTGAAAGAAGTGGTGTATCATTTTGCTAATTTAGAAAGCGACGATGGCGATGACAGTGGAGTGATAAAAACTTATTTTTTATCACAAATTTTATGGAATTGTTCATAATAATACAAAATTCTTTGCACATTTCTCCCAAAACAATAGCTTTGAACTGCTCGTTTAATTTCGTTTACTTTACTCTTGATTTTTGTAATCATAACTATGAAAGAAATAAAAAAATTGTTTTTTCGTCCAATTTCATCCAGGATTTGAATTTTTTAATGGGTAGGACTGAAAGGGTTAAAGATCTTTACTCAGAGAGACGCTCCTGACACACGCTAGGCGGAAGAGAGCAGTCTTAAGGGACTGGTAGAACGATGAGGACGGGAAGAGGACGGGAACCCTTGGCGAGGACTGATCAGGAAAATGCCTAGACAGGGGAAGCTCCTAGGGAGGAAGGATTTCAGGGGAAGCCCCCTTCCATGGCGTTGGGCCGATCATGGAAAATGCCTAGACGCAGTGGGAAGAAAAGAAGAGAGACGAGACAGGGCAGCAGAGCACTCGAAGGTAGATTGGTGCAACGCCTATCTGTCTGTCTGTCTGTCTGTCTGTCTGTCTGTCTGTCTGTCTGTCTATCATCTATCTATCTATCTATCTAGCATCTATCTATCTATCTATCTATCTATCTATCTATCTATCTATCTATCTATCTATCTATCTATCTATCATCTATCTATCTATCTATCTATCTATAAAGCTGCTTTATCTGCAGGTGCGTCTTAGGTTTAGAAGTGAATGACTTCAAGAACTGACAGAACAACAGAGCAAAATGCAGTTGATTTCCATTCACAGATCTCTTATCATCATCATCATCATCGTCGTCGTCATCATCATCATCATATCATCCTCATTATTACAGAAACTGATTCTGGCTACACGGTTTCCTTACGATGCGACCTCCATACGAGCAGAACAATGACTGAGAATTATTTACAGTCATTGTTCTGCTCGAGAATTATTTACAGGTCGCCGAGTATACCTTTCATGCCTATAGCCAGTAATAAACCAAGGAACGAAAAATAACTGACAAAACCAGAGAGAGAGAGAGAGAGAGAGAGAGAGAGAGAGAGAGAGAGAGAGAGAGAGAGAGAGAGAGAGAGAGAGAGAGAGAGAGAGAGAGAGAGACAGACAGACAGAGAGAGAGAGAGAGAGAGAGAGAGAGAGAGACAGACAGAGACAGAGAGAGAGAGAGAGAGAGAGAGAGACAGACAGACAGACAGACAGAGAGCCATTTGTCTTTCTATGGAGTGAAACTCGATGGCAGGTGAGACCATGTATACCCAACGCGATTGCTAGGATACAGTAGTGCCAGGCGGCGACACATAGATCTACCACCTTCACCACCGATTTTAGCGCCACAGGGTTTCAAGTTGTTTTACCAGCTGGACCACCGATTCCTCTACAACAGTGTCACCGCCGCCAATTCATTGACTGACTACAAATCTCAGTCAAGATGAATGCATTCAATGTTTCAGGCGTTAAATTAATTTCTATTCGCGCGACTCTTAAAGACTGAAATGAGAGAGTGGCGCAACATAAATCATGGAATTGGAACGCATTGAATCGAAATCGCATTTCCTGATATCCAGAAGAAACTATCCATCTCTTTCGGAGCTCTGCCTCCGAATCATCAGATCAACGCCTCTTAATCCTCTCCTCCTCTTCCTTTCCACCGCAACCAGTCTCATCACAGTCCAGAGGAACTGGATGAGGAGGAGAGATATCTGACCCATCTGTGATACCAACGATCAATCAATCTATCAGTTTTATTGATCTAAGAAAATGTAACATGTCGATCTTACAGGTTGAGTACGACTAACCGCGATTGAACAGACAGACCGAGAAAGGACCAGCCCCCCGTCCTCCTTCAAAATCAGTCGCAACAGGTAAAGTTATTCTTTTGCAACAGGTACAAGGAAGCCATAGATACTATGGGATAAGTAGCCTAGCTATATATAATTATGGTAAAGGTAACTCAAAGACGAAAATTAAGATAGAGAATCATTCTGTTATAAGAAACTAGGTGACCGTGTTAGCGGGAATTGTTGTCCCTCCTCGTCTCACCCTTGAATGCCTACTGATGCTTTCTTTGAGTGACTGTAATATCGATTGCAATCATTGGTGCTCAACAAAAACTGATTGAAGGGATTTAGAGATGAAGATGCAGCTATGAGAGCAACCTACCTCATTATGAAGAATGAGATTAAACTTACATGTAAATAAAGACATTATCTAACAACGACAATACAACAACAACAACAACAACAACAACAACAACAACAATAATAATAATAATAATAATACCTATTATTGTAATAATAATAGATAAATAATTAGCAACAAAAACAATGACAATAGCATTATCACAGCCTCGTCGAAACTAACATTTGTAGAATTCCATTGAGGCAGAAGAATGTTAGGAAGAGATAGTCAACATAGCGCTTCTCTAAATTCTTAACTCCTAGCTCTGCTAACAAAAAGTAATTATATAAATTAATAATACTATTATTTGCAGCAATAAATAAATATTTCGTTAGGAAAATGATAGGTAGAGTTAGTCAACATGGTCCTGTTCTAGATTTCTTAAATCCTACCAAACAAAAGTAGGCTAATAATAATTGTGCAAATTAATACTAGGCCTACTACTAATTGCTGAAACAAATAAATTAATATAATATTTCGTCAGTCTATTGTTAGAAGCATTTGCAGACAGCTGATTGGTCGAGTTCTGGAACTCCGTTTCGACTGAAGAACGTCTGTTCGACGATGTTCTTGCGGACGTGTTTCGGGTTCTTCAGTTCTTCCTTCTTGATGACGTCACTGAGGCGCCATCCGTAATCCCAGTTGTTCGTCAGCGGGAACTTGTACTTCACTTCCGGTTGCTTCTTGTAGCGCTCTTTCTGGTAGAGGGCCCTGCCTTCGTCCTGTTGACTGACCCCCTCGTATAGGAGATCGCGGGTGGGTCTGTCGACGGGGTACATGGGGTTGACGAGATGGGCGTCAGGGCGAGTCATGTCCATCAGCTTCACCCAAAAGTCATCGCCTTCGATGATGCGCATCCGGTAGTCGGCTGGCTTCCGGTTGCGTACCTTGGCGAAGACGCCCTCCGCTGGTTTCGGGTAGCCCTCCATGAGGCGCTTCTTGAAGACCTCGTACTGCTTCGAGTGCCGTCCAGAGGCTGCGTCGTTGGCTCTCATCGCCTTGACCGTCTTGAAGTACCAGCGGATGCGAGCGTCCGTCTCCTTCTCAAAGTTCTCCGTCATGAAGAGCTGAGTGTGGACGAGGCAGGGGTAGTTGCGCCCGGTCGGGGGCCCCCAGGCCATGCTCTTTCTACTCGTCATTTTGTACCTCCGAAGAATCAGGTCCTGATCAGATCACCCAACACAACGCCAACACCTACGAATCAAAAGGCAATCTTTAGGTGGTCCCTCCGTTTCCGAATTCCTCAGCGCACAGAGGAGCTACATGTACAGTACGTCGAAGTAACCGACTTATAAACATAGGCCTTCGTAAAAACAAATCATTATTTAATCGCCATTTTATCGATTAAACTGCGACGTTTTTGTGAGGTAATTACTGCGACATTGTGAGACAGGCTTACTTTAAAATGCGCTGCCTATTAAATCTTCTGATATTATGTACACTGCATGCACAGACCTAGCGTTGTACTGTTGAATGGGCGGCAATTTCGGTCCCCTTGAATAGGACAGTAGTAAATTAGTAATCGTAATTTCCGATTTATTCAGCCCCCAATATCTAAGTCGTACGAACAAATTCAAACTTTTATTGATACTATACGAGTTACAGTTATATGCTACAAGACACATCGATGAACAGCTATCAAAGGGTGATCCCAGAAGGAGCAACTACGCTCCGTTCCTAGGGAGCCCAGCTTATTCACAGGCGCTTAGTCAAAAGCTAAATCGACGAGGTAGGTATTGGTTAGGTTCACTTCCAGGTCAAGATGGAAAGGTAAGAGAGGGCAGTAGCCCTGGAAGTGTTTAAAAGTTGTGTGAACCAATTCAGCCAAGTACAGACCTAAGGTACGTGGCTAAGAAGACTAGCAGTCCCTTAAAGCTATCCCAGAGGCAGCCATGGGTATGAAGTCGCATTGAAGTGCTAGCGACTTCATTTTCTTAGCCTCGGCATATGAGTGCGGCTGGCCAATCCTCTCCCTCGCCGTTTCATCTTCCCACGTACATTGTAGGCCTACTGTCGGCGTAATCATTACAGCTGAGTTGGCGAGTGGTGCGGCCAGTGCTGCAGGTGAAGCAGAAATATCGAAGAAGTTGTCAGCATGTTCCGCCAAAACTTTCAGGAGCATCGGCGCCTTTGGCATCGTGGTCTCTGGACCCCCACAGGGAGGTAGACCGGCAGACGGCTGCGCTGGTTGGTGCTTGAGGTGAGGAAGATACGCCCATAATATTATACGAAGCTGCCCAGTGCATGGTGGCCATTCTGTGGTCGTCGGGAAAGAAGCAACTGAACAGTATTTCTAGAATCGTCGAGGAAGTAGGGATCCTTACTTACCTAGCCTACTTCCACATACAGTCACCACGAAACTAATTATTACACAGTCCATTTCAATACCAATAAATGTCTTATCCGTCTCATCTGACTAAGGCTCCTAAATAACTAGAGCGATATCCACGCCATCTCCTTCTGCTTGTCCTGCTTCTTCTTCTCCTTCCGATTCTTCTCCTTCTCCAAAATGAAATTCGCGGGAAAATGCGAGTAAACAAAGTGTCTCCATATATATTAAGTCGGTCGAATGGAAACGCGTTGCTAGGTAACGTTAACGACATAATGGATCACGTGCCATGTAATGCCTCAATCTAGACACTTTTATGGCGTCACTTTTGCTAAGCACCGGACACTAGTTAAATCACGAGCGCTAAGTCAAGTCAGAGAGGACCATTAGAATATACAGTTCTAGTAGGCTGGGGCCAACCGCTTGTAGAACATAATTAGGGCAGTCCCTAATTCACGGTCAAAAAGTGAAAAAATCACGGCATACTTTTGCAAAAATCAAAAAATTCACGGCACCGTGCAAAAAAATTCACGGCACCGTGAAAATTTTTCCGATGACCTTTTTTTTTTTTGGTCGTCGTCGCCAACGTGTTTCGCAACCATTTTTAACGTGTTTTCAGAAGAAAGTGCTGAAAATGTGAAAAATCACGGAAAATCACGGGAAAAGGCAAAATTCACGGGAAACGGCAAAATTCACGGGAAACGGCAAAATTCACGGTTTCCGTGATCTCCGTGAATTCGTGATTTAGGGACTGCCCTAAACATAATGGAATAATGGTAGTTACGAGAACAAAAAGGAAGATAATGGTACCCATTTATCATTGCCCTCCCCACCCCGTCCCTTTGAAGACGTCAGCATTCCTACAGGTTATCAAGACACCGATTAGGCTACCCTGTTGAAGGGTTGGAGGGCTGGGCTGACTGTAATACAGGGTAAAAGGGATGGACTATTTTGATATTTCTGCATCAAGCAAAGGGATCAAATTAGATCAAATCACAGACTGTTTACCGTCTGTCGGGGTCCAACCAATGAGTTATTATTATCATCGCTAGAGGGAACATGGCGTATATTCCCTTCGCTAATTTTTGAAGCCACAACCATAGATATAATAACACCTTATCGAGAGCTCCGCAGTTAATTTAAATTGAAATGACGCGTTTTGATTGGTTGAAATTCATGGACGCAGTCCAGCTTAAGCGAGACTTTAATTTCTTTTCGAAGCTTACGCCTTGCAAAAAGTACAACAGACACAAAAAAATTAAATTGTTTCGGCTTAACGACACTTTTTCATATCGAAGATGATTAGTGTCGGAGGCAGAAAGCAACCTCGTACTCCACGTTTAAATTGCGACCGAGCCACCCGCAGTAAAGATCCGAGAAATTAATCTCTGATAAACCGACCCGACCGGGAAGCGAACCCGGGGCGCCGGCGTGACGAGCGGGCTACCAGCCCACTCGGCCACTCAGGATCTCTTACAGACACAAAATAACAACTTATCCATTAAATAATATTCCAGCGGCCTCGTTTTCGGACTTTAATAAGTTGCTACATCCACACACTACACAATTTAACTTCGATCGTTTCCGCCATTTTGTATAGCCCAAGGGTCAAGGCCTTTTGAATCGGTGGCGTCAAAAATAACAACAGATGCAGCCCTCTAGTGATATATTTATATATTATACATCTCTCTGGGTCCAACCTGTTGGACCTAGACCTTGAAACTCTCTCCCTGCATCTGTTCAGTCGCTTATGGGGTATGTTTCGTTCTCACCTTATACTGCTCCACTCTCTCTCTCTCTCTCTCTCTCTCTCTCTCTCTCTCTCTCTCTCTCTCACTCTCTCTCTCTCTCTCTCTCTCTCTCTCTCAGAGTGTCTCTCTCTGTGTTTCTTAGTCGACTGGTCATCTTCTGGATGTTGACCTGATATACATGTATAGGCTACGGCTTGGTTTTGGAGAGCCATCTGTTGATGCCTCCTTGTGCACTAGACACCAGCGCCACAGCCATTACAGATCACAATTACTTCATTATTGACCTATTTATTATTTATAATTATATATTATTCATACATTTATTATTATCAGTAGGTTCACATTTTGCTGTTGTTGCTAACCAATGATAAACCATCGACACATCAACTTCTAATCAGAAACAAACCTCAAAGAACTTCAAGCACCATGATTAAAAAGAGATCAGGTCAAAGCGCCAGCGAGAACAAACTGTCCTTCTTTCATTGCTGAAGGTCAAATCCTTTTGCATCTGACCTTGACTCGACCTTGAGCATCACAAATGACCTTGGCTCCGTCTGCAGGATGTCCTTCTATTCATCTGACAAACTCATCTTTACAGATTAATTAGAAATGTAACTCATCAAAATACAACAACAGTGATTGACAAGGTCTACAGCATAATAACGGTTCAAGCAAACGCGATTGCAACCTCAAACAATTACCGGTATAAAAATTAATTAGATTTTCATAATCATGCATTAATACAAGAAGACTATCCTTCAGATCTCATTTACAATTATAAACATCGCAGTTACAGTTGAATATTGATATTCCATCAATTCTTTATTCATTATTAAGCATTTATTAAGCGCCACTATAACTAAGCATCAATCGATGGCGCTGAGCAATTGTGAGTGAAGGGCTTGCTCAAGGTCCCTACACAGTAACCGTTTCATGGGAGCAGGATCGAACCCATCCTCTCCGCATTACAAGGCAAGCTCTCTAACCAATTGGCCACCGTGTCCCACAAACTGTCACAAATTTCCTCTCCATGTAGCGTAGAATTCGTAATCGTCGAGCGTAGAGTCACAATTAAACCGAAAGACTGTCGATATTGCGAAGACAACGAGTGTTCAGTTGGATGAGAGATTTGGAACGTTCTCCAAGACACACTCACACCCACAACCAGAAGCACATTGATCATGTGACAAGAACCACTCCATCATGTGCAACGTGTGACCTCCATGACCGCAGATCAGGCACATTGCAGACAAACCTAAACAAAAGATCAGTTCAAATAAGCAATCACATTCATTCAAATAAGCAATCACCTTCATTCAAATAAGCAATCACCTTCATTCAAATAAGCAATCACCTTCATTTAAATAATAAGCAATCACCTTCATTCAAATAAGCAATCACCTTCATTCAAATAAGCAATCACCTTCATTCAAACCTTCATTCAAGCAAGCAATCACCTTCATTCAAATAAGCAATCACCAATTCAAATAAGCAATCACCTTCATTCAAATAAGCAATTCAACTTCATTCAAATAAGCAATCAACTTCATTCAAATAAGCAATCACCTTCATTCAAACAAGCAATCACCTTCATTCAAATAAGCAATCACCTTCATTCAAATAAGCAATCAACTTCATTCAAATAAGCAATCAATTCAAACCTTCATTCAAACAAGCAATCACCTTCATTCAAATAAGCAATCACCTTCATTGAAATAAGCAATCACCTTCATTCAAACAAGCAATCACCTTCATTCAAATAAGCAATCACCTTCATTCAAATAAGCAATCACCTTCATTCAAATAAGCAATCACCTTCATTCAAAGAAGCAATCATCTTCACACCTTCATTCAAACAAGCAATCACCTTCATTCAAATAAGCAATCACCTTCATTCAAATAAGCAATCACCTTCATCAACTGCCCCCTCACCTGAAGCATGAACTGTCCCTGGATTTGAAGAGCAAAATAGAACCGGATTAAGTGGATTAAACAGACCATTTTATAAGAAATAGGAAAGACCGGTCGGTGGCTGACCTTTGACCTTCATTCGACAGAGAACGCAGATGAGAGTGAAGGCGACTGGATTTGTCCAGCTGTCTGTTCTCTTCTCAGGCGACGACGATGATGATGATGGTGAAATTCGTTCAATGCCTGTCCATCAGAAACATACCAATGTTAATCACCCCATCACAAACTCACACAGCATAATATTCATAAACGACCCTTACTGAAATTCTCACAGAACTGACACAACGACATTGGTCGTGAACAGCGCTCGTGAACAGCACTCGTGAACAGCGCTCGTGAATGTGCTGGAGCCCTGCACTTAGCTTTACAGTAGAGCCTTAGACATCTGGAGTTTAAGATTACGATTGACAATGTCATGTTATATACATAGATGAAGACGTTGAGAGAGAGACAGCAAGAAAGAGACAGGACCACAGAGAGAGACAGATTCCAACAGACACAGAATGAGTCACAGGCAAAGACACACACACACACACGCGCATGCATGCACCTGAGCTATCTTCTTCAAGAGGTGCTATATAAATGAGCGCAGTTACAATTGCGATATAGTCTTACAGAAGGTTGACGTCAGATCGAGTGGTTGTGTGTTGAGGAAGTGGAGAAGTTCTGCCCTCTGGTTCATCAGTCCCCATTGGAAGAGGATGCTCGCATAGGCAGACTTAAACAGATCGTATTGAACGCTAAGACATCCATCCAACAGACCCCTAACAACAACAAACAACAAATAAACCAATTATCATTATTATTACTATGATTACTATTATTATTAAAGTTTTGTCCTTCCGTCTGCATAGGTTCTGTGGGAATGTTGTCATAGAATTACATTACATCCTAGAAAACCCTTTTACAACAAGCACTTGTTATCTACTTTCAACCACTAATATCTCCGCACATCCCTCTCCGCAGTCTCAGATCTTCGGATATATTATGGGTCTTTTGGTTGAGCCTCGATGTAGTGCTCACAGGTTGCTGCCCAAAGGAATGGAACCAACTACCAATATTTATCCAATGCTCCAACTCTCTTTCTTCCTTTAAGAAACGCCTCAAATCTCACTATTTATCAGTGTTTTTCAAACATCTGGATATTTAAAATAGCTCTTCAACTGGCGACTTACTAACGACGCCTCATTTCTGACTGACTTTGAATGCATTAGAAATGTTTGTAATAATGTGAATGGACCGACTGACCCTGACCCTGTTGTGCTTTTGCCATTCGATTCACTGTCTGCATTGTCCATCAACAGCATCATCATATTGTCTCCATCGACTGCATTTGATTCGCTCGATGGATTCATTCCATCAAACGTCACTTCCGACCAACTGTTCGACCGACGCATCTTACGCACAGCTGATCACAAACACACAAAGAAATTAGAGCAACACTCACGACAACAGACATGACATCGCTAAGGACAACCATCAACAACACAAAGGCTAGGACAACAATTAATACGCAATACAACTGAAAAGACAACAATTAATCTGACAACAACAAAGTTAAGATAATGATTAAAACAGTGATTAAGACAGTGAATAAAATACTGATTATGATAATGATTAAGACACTGATTAAGATAAAGTTCGAAGGTGATAGCAGAAGAAGGCCACAGACAGAAACAGATCAGATGAAATGACGACATCTCAACAGCTGTAAATCTTTTTCCCTTTCTCTCCACACAACGTAGTCTGCACTTGACCATTAAAAAGAGCTTAAGTAAAACAAGTTCAGCATTTGCCAAACTCTGTAGCAATTTTTAGGAGACTCTCTGTCTCTCTCTCTCCCTCTCTCTCTCTCTCTGTTTCTGTCTCTCTCTGTTTCTGTCTCTCTCTGTTTCTGTCTCTCTCTGTTTCTGTCTCTCTTGTCCTGAGTCATCACAGACAAATGCTGAGACATCCTCAAACTGACAAAGGATTTCTTAACAAAAGAAAAGGAACTGAAGTTGGAAAATAAGCACACACTCAACGAGAATATTTACTTAGTTTATATCATAAAGCCAGTGACTGCATTTAAGCCTAAAATACTGACTGAGTCTCATTCACAATTAATTAAAATAAACAAACAAACACAACAGCATCAGACAACACTTGACAAACAATGATCGAGTTTTTGATTGGAAATAAAATTAAAATAAGCGGATGATAATGATGAATATGTCACCAGTGATTATGCTTCTAGTAGAGCTGATGATGATGACGACGAGTGACAATGATGATGATGACTGATGCTGACGATAATGATGATGATGACAAAAGATTGCAATTTAAACGCAGACTCTGATGATAATAGCTACTGTAATGATGATGACAATGATTTCATGCAGCCAAGTACATCAAAGAAGCATCATTTCAAGATTTCTAACCAAAGGAAAAGGATGCACACACTTTAAACATGTAACAAGAAAAACTTAAAACTAAACAATCACTTCATCGAACATAAGATCTCTTTAAGATTGTCATTGTTATTAATAATGATTCTGAGTTTCAGTGTTTATCTACATTCAAACAGAAAACACAATCATTCTCAAGATTTTCTAAGATCACAGAGTCAATTCATCTTTGGAAAGAAACTGTTCCATGCCATGCGGTTGATCCGAGGGCATTGAAACCAGTCAAATTACATCCAAAACACCCTTAAGGACTTTGAAATTCAGATGATACCATATATATAACTAACCTCATTCAAATGATAAATTTTAGTTTTAAAGGTTTAAGTCAGATACTAAATGTTCTCTTATGTTATAATAGTACAGGTCATGTCTAGTGCTAGCAAGCATTTACAGCAGCTCGTCCAACCATATGAAAGTTCCCTCTACTTCCCAGTTTCTTACTTTGAGCTGGTTCACAATCGCAACAACGCTTCAACATATCAAACGTTCAAAGTAGAAAAGTAGCAAATTTCAGTTCTGCTTCATCTCTTTCTAATTTTAATGTATTAAACTCTGTGTTCGAAATCTTAGAAATTCTGGAGAATTCTGTGTTTTCTGGAAAGATCTTAATGCTGTCTGCTATTAAATCTAGATTTCATTCCATAAACATTTTCTGTACTCTAATCATTCACTTATCTGAATCATTCTAAATCGAAATTTCCATTTAAACATTTCTAATCTAAACATTCAAACAGTCATCTAACAATTCTAAATCAAAATTTAATTCCACTTAGGTTTTTATGCTTTAATCATTAACCAATTTAAAAAATCTAAATTTCTACAAATTAGCTTGCGAGATACCTACACACAGAATGCAACATGATGAGGCATAATTATACACCGTTTATTAGACATCTACTTAACACATATTAGTACCTCGTCAAAAGTACAAAAGAACCGAGTTAGCAGTCGATATATTCAAAGCAAACCAAAAGCCACAAACACAGGAATCTTATTTGGTCCACAGAACAGAAATATCACAAAATATCGTCGTATTTGAATAAAAAAATTATTACGATATTAGAAAAAAAAGGTAATTTCAAAAGGTTTCTGAATTAGTTTCACAGCAGACCAAATAATTCCTGTTTCTAAACAAAACTTAAACACAACGGAAATAATAGAGGAACCTACATAACGTTAGTTTTACTATCATCCAACTACAATCAGCCGAAATCAGAATAAACTCTTGGTATAGGAAGCATCTGCTGTCATGCAAAGAAGGAAAGATGACGATCTGTATCACTCGCAAAAGGACACTCTGTCACAATTTATCACAATTTGCCAATGGACAATTACAGTCTAATCTTGATGTAGAGATGCAGAAATAAGAGTAAGACCACAATGCAGCTGGATTTTCTGGCTGTGATAAATGAATCTGTGGTGAATTTTTTAAATGAAATGTGCTGCAGTGAATTGCTTAGAACTGAAATATGCTGCAGTGAATTGTTTAGCACTGAAAATGTGCTGCAGTGAATTGAATTGTTTAGCACTGAAATAGCACTGAAATATGCTGCAGTGAATTGTTTAGCACTGAAAACTGAAATGTACTGCAGTGAATTGTTTAGCACTGAAATATGCTGCAGTGAATTGTTTGCAGTGAGTGAATTGTTTAGCACTGAAATGTACTGCAGTGAATTGTTTAGCACTGAAATATGCTGCAGTGAATTGTTTAGCACTGAAATGTGCTGCAGTGAATTGTTTATCACCGAAATGTACTGCAGTGAATTGCTTAGCACTGAAAAGTGCTGCAGTGAATTGTGGAGCATTGAAAAGTGCTGCAGTGAATTGTTTAGCACTGAAATGTGTTGCAGTGAATTGTTTACCACTAAAATGTGTGGCAGTGAATTGGTTAGCACTGAAAAGTGCTGCAGTGAATTGTTTTGCACTGAAATGTGCTGCAGTGAATTGTTTAGCACTGAAATGTGAAGCAGTGAATTGTTTCGCATCAAAATGCGATGCAGTGAATTGTTTAGCACTGAAATGCAATGCAGTGAATTTTTAGCACTGAAATGTGATGCAGTGAATTGTTTAGTGCTGAATCATTGCTTTAGTCTAAGAGAAAAGAAGAAAACTTTCAATAAAGGCACGAGATAGGAAAAGGAGTAATATATTATGTAATGTAGTGTAATGCAATGCAATCGAGCATTTATATAGCACCACTCGAATTCAGCAGCGCTATCGACCTGCATCATTGAACAAGAAAGTCTTAAGGCGTCTTCGGAACTGAGAAGGTGAGAGGGCTAGTAGCTCAAGGCGAAGAGACTGGGGAAGACAGTTCCAAGCTGATGGGCCAACACGAGCAAAGCACCCAGAGTGGGCCGTAGCAGAGCGCATGCGATGGACAACCAAAAGGCGATTACAAAGAGGCCGTAGCGGGTAAAGAGGATAGGAGAATGTAAAAAGCCATCAGGTAACACGGTGCCACCCCTACAAGGCATTTGAGCATCATGAGAGAAAGAGTTTCAAACCGTGCACGCTGTTGAATAGGGAGCCAATGAAGGGAATCCAGAATAAAGCCTGAAATTTGAGCACACTTTGGAAGGTCGCCTATGAGCCAAGCAGCCGCATTGTTGGTGAATATTAGAGGAGGAGAGGCCAGTGTATACAGCATTCCCAAAGTCCACCCAAGTGCAGATCAAGGCATGGACCAGAGTGGTGATAGCTTGAAGTGACAGGGATCTGCGAATGGATCGTAGCTGGCGCAGATGGTAGAAGAAGGATCTGGAGAACGATTGACCTGATCAGTAAAAGAAAGAGTGGGATAATAATAAGTAATAACGATGTCGGCTGGCATTGTCTGTTCTTAGAAATAAGGACAACAATGAAACTTAATTACGATTGAAGACAAAAGCAACATAAAAGCCCCTTAAATATCCTAACTACCATGCCATAAACTTATTAGAAAAGGAGAGAACATGAAGTGAGAGAAACGCTGCCAGTGACAATGAGGAGCTGTGATGCCAAGCAGCAAGTGATACTGAATGCTATCAACTGCTACAAGAGAGATGAAGGCAGAGACACCTCTGCGAGTGTCAAATGTTTCTCACAAGAACAGCTCAATGAAATAGAACTCAACTAATACTACAAAACAACGAAAGCTTTCTATCTGAAGACTAGCAACGACATCCAGCAGGAAGATATCTAGCAGTTAACTAGAAGCATGCAGCCGAGAAACCCTCCCTCCGTCCATCCGTCCAGAGGAGGGGAATCTCATCGAGGTCAATATGACGACGACCCCCGTGACACACCCTCTTCTTCAGATGGTGGTCAGTCGTCGTCGTCCTATTCACCCGGTCAGCGTCCTCTAATAACCAACTGAAACCCTTTGAAAGCGAAATGAGACGATGAACGATGAAAAGCTGAGCAGCGACAAAGACAACCAAAGTGTCTTCTGTCGAAGCAAAACCCTTTCTATGCGTCTGATACACAGATATATACATGTGCGGCTGATCATCACCATCTATGATATATCATGGTATGCACCCAGTGGCATCTTACCATCAAAGACCTGGCTACCGATACCCTTTACCCTAATGGATACCCCGAAGAAACTGTAACGATTTTTGACAGGCCCAAAACGGCCAAAAGACAAAACCAGGATAATGCCAAACTTTTTCAGAAAGACACAACCAATGACAGCCCTTTGCTAATGACACCTTATACTTTCAAACTGACCACAAAAAGAGCATCTAAGAACGATTAGTCCTAGCCCAATTTCATCAGGACATTCAATCTACCACCTCACCAACAATGAAACCAGCTCACAGTGGCTCGCAAAACACACGAGTCAATTGGAAGTTTACGTCACTTGGCAAAGTCTAAAATAAACAGATGATCAGCCGATTGCCAACAGTCGTAGCAAGTGCATCCGAGAAATCTTTACAGGACAGCAGAGAAAAAGTTTCCAGTGAAATGAAGAGAGCCAAAAGCCCCAGCTGCCAATGCACCCAAAGGGAAAGCCCCTCCAATGCCCCCAAAGGGAAAGCCCCTCCAATGCCCCCAAAGGGAAATCCCCTGTCAAAACTCGAAACGAAACAACAGAGAAAGGAAACTTTATAACAGAGGGTTCTAGCGTGAAATGAGAGGCTGAACGGAAGGAAAGTGCTCTGGGACAACTGTGCAACAGCAGCAAAGATATGCAACGGGATTTTGGCTGAATGATGTTGGAGAACATTAGTAAAACTAACTAGAACGTCAATTCAAACAATGGCTGCTTCGGCCTGACTTACTATAGCTCCATCCTTTCAGCGACGTATCAGTCGAATGAATCGTATGATACATGTTATACTGTCGAACAACACAAGAAAACAGTCTACGTTAAGTGGGAGCACAACAGACTGGCCAGATCCCTCGTCCTCTGGCCATCATTCTCTCTCTCTCTCTCTGCAAACTGACCATCATCATTCAGTCTGCCCAGTGGAAAACAGGAAACCAAGAGATTTGTGCTCAAATTGGCAAACACCTAAGATACTCTGCATCTACGTAGGCATGCCATAAAAAATGCCCCTGAGGCTCTTATCTACCAAAGAGAACTGAAGCTTCAAATATTTAAAGCGGATGAATTTCACAGATGACAATGGACCATCAAAAAAATTGAAATCTGGAATCAGAGAATCTTAAATGTTAATGAAATTACAAGCAAAATGTGATTCAGAAATTTAGAGATGAAGAAATTTTGGAATTTAAACTTCAGAATTTAAAACCCCCAACTTTTAAGAACATCAGAACACGAAACATAATCCTCATGACGTCTCCCCAGTACCGGCCTCAGGCACCATGCGACCTATGCAAAAATTAACCCGGAAATACAGCCAAATTTTAATGGCGCCTTCTATAACAAGTTCCTATTTTTATGAATGATAATTTGGCATTCCAGTGAGAATTCAATCAGCAGACTCAAGGTCAATCAGTCTGGTTTCACCATTGCCATTTAGCAATCGTTAGGAACTTCCCCACTACCGCTATTGTGCAATGTGCCAATGCTGCTAAACCTAACGCTCAAATATATTTCTTGCTATCTATGGTACAATGACGTCATAGGCCCAGATATAACACATTAAGTTTCAATTGGAATTGATCGTGATTCGTGATGGTCAGAGGCCGAACAAATTTCTGTTTGCATGTGGCCCCAAAATGCCAAGGCCGGTGCTACATCTCCCAATCTGAGCACTGATCATCTGACCCTGCGTTGAAAATCACCCTGAAACAAAGACTTGAAGACAATGGCTGAAAGCAGTCAGTCCAAGCGGAAGCACATTCGCATTGGCTGTAACTCAAAGAAAATACAATTAGCTGAAACAAAAATAACGTTAGTACACCACTGAAAAGTTCTAAAAGAAAATGTGTAGCATCTGCTGAGAGATTCAAGAGCACCCTGAAATCTAAGAAGAGTATTATAGTAGTTGTCAAGATAACTCACAATAGTTAGGCTCATCTGGTTAATTTAGTCAGCCAATACAATTCAATTGGTATCAGCCAACTGTTATCTGCTGATCAACAGTCCTATGAATCAATTCGATCCATACAAATATACTTCGGAATTTCCTTGATTTTTCCCCGGCAAATAATTCAGTTTTTAGAAAAACAGACTCAAAAGATCAAATTCGTCAGAAGTTTAATCAACTTCATCTGTGCACAGTTAAATAAAAGCTGTGGCAACTTGTTTGCAAATAACTGAACTTTGTACCACAATTGACAAGCATTAAGGCAAGCGTTTCAGCAAGCACTCCTTAAATACTCCACATTTAATGAGTAAGCAGTGCTTATGATATTATTTTTTGTATACAAATGTTTTCACTTGAAAAACAAATATTGAAAGACTTTCAAATCATTTAGCCCTGTTGATCAGCTTTTGAACATAGAAAATAAAGGGCCATCATAACGACCAGTAAATGACAATTTAAACAAGAACTCCCGGCCACCAAAGACCCCCAGCAGCAGCAAAAGCACGCTGCAGCATCCAGAGATAGCAGCGTATCACAGGTACATTTATATAGCACCTCTCGATGGTCTCTCAATGGTGCTCGACAGAACGGTTCGCTTGGATCGCGTGAACGACGACGCAATCACAGGTGAAACGCTTAGAACCAAATCGGATGAAACCTGAAAACGGGATTTCATTAATCGTCGGCTAATCAACGACGCTTTGTCACAATCCAAATCAAATCCTACTTACATGTGGCTGCGTTATTGTTGACAGCATGATCAGTGTCAGATTTCAAAATATATGTAAATGGTTCAGTCTATAAAATAGTCAAAATCAACTACTTATACTTGATAGAATAACCAGCAGCAGTTAATAATAACATCAGCAGAAGAATGATCAACATAATAGGTCAAGGGTCATTCCATATCAACTCAAACAGTAAAGTAAAATGTGCCAACCTTAGATTCTGATATATGGCCAATATCTACGCAGATATGTCTCATCAAGGCCTACGAGTAACAGATGGTTAAACCTAGAATATGCAGTTTATAGTCCATGAGATGAGGCTTACGACACAACCTGGCTGAGGCTGCTTGCTTGATTTTCAGTGACATGGCTAATTCAACAAATAGTTTTTATCATTTCCAAGGCACCATGTATTGGTGTGAAAACTGTCCAAATAGCTTCAGTTTGTTCTTTGCTTTCAGGAAACATAAAATACTTAGCTCTACATAACATAGATTTAGAAATACTCTGTGGCAAATACTGTAAATGATTGGCAGAATGCAATAGCTGCTAGTTCAGCAGGAATGAATCTCACGCCACTCAAGATATTGTTGTTCCATTTCCTTGTTTTTCACATCAGGTAATAATCGAAATGTCTTCTTCACCTGATACATACATTCAAACTTAACATATCTGTCTGGTATGTCTCGACCCAATTAAATCACTCTTACTGTACTGATAATTGCACGCATTCATTCCCAGTTGCTGGTCCCTCCTCCATCTGGAACTCTCTAGCTCTTCATGTCTGCAACCCTCCTACCGAGAGACTGTCCTTCACTCTAAACGGAAGACTTCTACCTCTTCCCGTCTACCTGTGGATCTCGATGGTGGCCCAGCTTCAATGTGCACTTCTGACATTTGCAAGAAAGGCATTTTATCAAATTGCAGATACATTGTATTGCAGTTTGGCATACCAGCATTAAACTAATGAAATTTCACTCATAACAGTATAAACTCATTACATTTCTGGATACACTAGCATTTGACAAGACACAAAAAATGATATTTCAGTTGTGTGAACTTTTAGGCTTTCCTGCATATGTTAAAATTGTGAAGACCTTACTCAACTGCCCACATACCATATAGACTGGCCAAAACTGATAAAAATCGGAGCTGGTGAGGTGGGGGGGGGGACCATTTGTCAAGTTGATAAGGAATGACCCTATTAAACAAATACATTCACTCTCATAAGAACCACATTCAGAGAAACTTTCATTCGCTTAAATCATCAAACAATACACCAAGTCAATCAACACGAAAACAATTAGAAAACCGCATAAAATTTCACAAATTTCACAAAGATTATTTTGTTATTGGCATTCAAGACAGCTGACACACCGCAACTGATTACAATGAGTTCAACAGAATAATAAAGACAGAGCTCAAAATATATAACTAATGCTAACTGGAAGGTTCAAGACATGGAACTAGTATTATTTTGCCTAACAATTTATATAGCGCCTCTTGAGAGGCGCTATATAAATTCTTGGAATGAATTAACTCGTACAATTTGTCAAATACTATCAAATTATTCCCACCAATTGCTGACAGAGGACCAGAGAGTTACAATTTCTATTGCTGTCCTTTCTGACAAAACAGTTCAGTAGTGCTTTCAATCTTTGTCTAACATACCACCAACATGGTTGAATGTCTTCCTGCAGATTCTGTCAATACTATTTGCTTCTGTCCACATTTCCCTGAGCTCCTTTATACAGGTTGAGGATGATACCACTACCACCTGCACTGCATTCCTTGTATACATCTGGTCTTTGGCCAGCGTTCATTCACAGTTGCCGGTTTCTCCACCTGGAACTCTCTACCTCCTCATGTTTGCAAATCTCTTAACGAGAGACTGTCTTTTGCTCTAAACTGAAAACTTAGCTCTTCCAGTCTACTTATGGCTGTTAATGGTTGCTCGGCTCTAATGTGCAATTCAGAACTTTGTAATGATGCATTAATTATCAAATTAGAGTTGTATTATATTGTGTAATTCTGTGATTGGGTGACCTAACCATGGCTGGCTCCTACACTTTCAAACACATGTCATAGCTTTCCTGTTCAGCCACTGGCCAACTGAGCAACCTTCACTTAGAAATCTACTCTCAATCCATTATTCAGACAAACCTTACTGTTCAGACTGAAAACATATCCAACAAAACGTATCCAGGGTCGTATGAATATCTGTCAGTGGCCTTTGAGAAGGCGGCATTATTGAATCAAAGGACCTCATCATTCGTCTGCCTTCAACTCTGCATCTTCAGCAGCATATCTGTTTCTATACAAACTGCTCTCGTGTAAATGGCTGCGGTATGTCAGCAATTGAGCTCGATTAAACGAATATATATACATACATTGGTGGTTGGAGTGTTGTTTGAGGCGGTGGTAGGCTTTGGAGTAGCAGGAACTGGAGTTGAAGCTGCTGTGATGGAAGCTGGAGCCAATGGTTTGGAAGGAGAAATGGAACCAAACGCACAGCACAACATCGCCAACGTCTGAATATCATGAATTGAACCGTAGTAGTCGAACCTACCAACACAGCCATAACAGACGATCAACTAAACACATTCAATCGGTATACACACGACCGATTTAATAACTACCAAGAAGCACCATTCACAATTTCAAGTATCATTATAGCAACTGAACACTGACCTCCACTGGACATCATCATTCTCTGATACGATGTAGTGCTCATGAATAATCTGGCGCCCTGTGTTTGCTTTAGAGTAGCGCTTTAGAAATTTGTATGTTTCAATCACAATTACCACACACAAGCACCATGTCTAATAACTAGGCCCCCATTGTGACAGGCCCCTCATTATAAAACAGGTCCCTCATTCAAAAACAGGCCCTTATTCTAAACCAGCCCCTCATTCAAAAACAGGCCTCTCATTCTGTGACTGGCCCCACATAATCTCTGATTCTGACCTTCTCCTTCTCCTTTCTAAGCCTCTATTTCACAAACAGTCAAAGATCATTCTATTCAATCGTGGTATTGTATAGTTAAATCTGAAGCGCACAGCTGTTGCAGAGTCTTCTTGAACAGGCGCTATATAAATGAGCCGTTACAATTACAGTTCATCAAGTAAGTAAGCAAGAAGCCTTTGTTTGCATCTGACAAGCGCACGTGCATGTACGAACCAGAACTTGATGAGTCGTTGGCCAAACGGATGAAGCGCCCAAGGAGTCGAATGAAGACCAAAAACACTCGACTTCATCGCATAAGCGACTTGAACACCAGCCAAAGACCAAACCTAACCAGAAACGAAAACATATCAACCACAATTCCTCTCATAATTGACAAATTACGACAGTAACAGTGATTGCAATTCATATGCAGTGTTCAATGGTGACTCTTCAAATGTGCTGAAGAGTTGGTCAGATTGCCATTATGTTGTGCCTGGGCAGGAAAGATGTCTAGTACTAAAACTAATGACCAGTTATTATAGCCTAGTGCTTGTTAGCAACTGTGACGGACTCACCTGAACGAGATCTTTGCGACCTGCAGCGGCTGCCACCTGTGCATTCCGGCGACACATTGCCACCGGATCCTTCTGGTCAAATCTACAAAAGGACGTTTTGCAAAAAATTCCAGTATCCGTAGTAGACAGGCCTTTGGAGAGAGAGAGAGAGAGAGAGAGAGAGAGAGAGAGAGAGAGAGAGAGAGAGAGAGAGAGAGAGAGAGAGAGAGAGAGAGAGAGAGAGAGAGAGAGAGAGAGAGAGAGAGAGAGAGAGACAGACAGACAGAGAGAGACAGACAGACAGACAGACAGACAGACAGACAGAGAGAGAGAGAGAGAGAGAGAGAGAGAGAGAGAGAGAGAGAGAGAGAGAGAGACAGAGAGAGAGAGACAGACAGACAGACAGACAGACAGACAGACAGACAGACAGACAGACAGACGACAGAGTTCTTCATAACTGTTCTGCGTCAAATGGGACACCCTCCTCTACTGAGGCAACCCAGCCCCCTCTGGTGCACAGTTAGCATTTCTCATATCAGACACCTTGAACAGGCGACAGAAAGATTCACAGATTGAAGAAACGATTAAGACGTATTGAACAATTGGTCATTGACTACAGACACGTAGTTTTCTCCGAGCAGTTTCTGAATGGGCAGAAGACACGACAGATCGTAAACGATGACAGGACCAACAGGGTTCTTCTTAGTCGTTGATGTCGATCGACTTAGCACCGGTTTCTGATCTCTCATCCGTGGCTTACTCTTCGATTTCTGTGGCCTCTGTTCACAGAAAACAAACAGACTAAAAGAAATTCATATTAAAGAAGCACAAGTCAACCAAACCATCCATCTGCTAATCACAAGAAACAGACAAATCAGCCAATCTTGTTTAAAATGAAGATGTTCAGCAAATAGACAGTGATAAAAGTTCTTCATAGGCCTAATCGGAGAACAGTTAACCTTCTCAGGTATGGATGGTCAAGATATGGTAGACGAAACCCTGGCATACGTCACCAGAGCCGTGGTTGGAGTGTGGAGTCCCAGCTGAATATCGCCATCACATATATCCTCAAATTGACCAAGTGACGACTAGTACATCATCATAACAATGCAGAAGTCCTTACTTAAGATTAGATCCGCCATCGCAAAGGCAACAAGTGTAGGTGTCTGTCAGCAGTGACTTTTCCAGCCATTCGAGCATTATTTACTTTCTAACATCATCTAGCGCTACGAGGAGGACTTTCAAGAGGTGCCTAACTTAATGTGATATTAAAATGCTCCATTATATTGTGTTGCCATGACCTCTGCCACTGCCTGTACTCTGGTAATGCCAGGCCCAAGGCTGGATAGAGGAGGATGGCGACATCAACGTGCCTGGCAGTCAAAAGAGGTCGTTAAACACGGGAGTCTGCAACTACACTGCTATTGAATTCCACTGCCTGTGAAGCAGAAGTACCTGGTCCTGGAGTTTGTAATACTGAGAGACGGAAGGAACGTTGCTGTCTGATGGAAGACTCCTCGCTGCACCCCCCATGAAACTTCGCATCATGTTACCAGCCGATGGAATTCGCGTCGGCTGAGTCATTTCAGACAGAGCAGACATCGCCCTAAGAAGAAAGAAAAAACAACGGCAGCTCATGAAAACTTTCCCTCAAGATTTACTAAAGAGATGGCATGATAAATTTTCAATCAGGATTAAACAGTTCCACGATTTCTAGAAATATATACAAGAATTTACATCCAATCTATACCAAGACTGAGTATGACCATAACAGTGATGACTTACAAAGCATCATAAGTAGTCAGCTATATCTGCAGTGCTTCAGGATGCCAAGTATTCCTCACAATATCAACATTCAACACCAGTATTCTCTTGCAAGATTACCTAAATCTAAAATCTGCTGTTACGATTGTACTGAAATCACTAGGTCAGAGTAACACACATCAAATGAAACCTACAGACCTCATGGACAAGGAGAAAGTAATTGCAATATCCAAATTAACAAATTTATAAACAAGTGCACTGCGTGCAGAGCACCAGGTCATTCACAGGTGCTGCGTCATGTCAGAGTGGTTGTCCCAGAGATAACAACTGAAGTAGTAAGAGTCCGGTTGCCAGAGAGACAAGAGAGAAGGAGGCAGAGGAGCTGCTGAGGCGGGTTTTGTTGAGGACGAGAAAGACTGGATGGCAAAGGATCGGATGGATTATGGTAAGAATTCTTGATGAGGTGGCATCTAATAGTTTCATTTTATGGTATGGTTTCAGAGGAAACAATTCTGAAACGAGGAGTTCACCTTGGCGTTATTCCCGATTCAGACTGCTTGCGCTTGTGTGGCTCTGAGACCACAATGCTTGGTGAAGGAACGTCGAGAAACATCCGCCGTGTAAAGCAGACGAGAAAACCTAGACAACAACAACACATTGGCCGGCATTCTAAAGACAGTCTTTCATGTCCACAAACTCCAGTAGATGTATGCAGCTAGAACCCTAGTTGTAAAACAGCTTTTACGAATCTCACAAGGGCATTTAGCAGGCTTTAAAATGTGCAATTGTGCATCTTACGCTGATATGTCAAATCACGTTTTAGAATGTCAATGAGCGCAACAATCTCCAACTGATAATTTTATCAAACCCCGGAGTCAGCGTAAGACCCAATTATACCTGGACCACAGAATCTGGCGCCTGATATCCGTGGAAATGGAACGTTTTCGTCTCTTAGTTTCTCGGTTGTGTAGTGTGCCCAGATTTCTTGCATTGGTAAGTACGAGGGATCGACGTCAGGACTCGTCCGAGATTCTTGCTATCATCACAAAATACGCACAGAATCAATAATATTAATAATAATAATAATATAATAATAATAATAATAAAGTCAATAAAACATAAATCAACTCATTACATCAACTCTTGACCTTTTGTGACTTCAGCAGTTTCTGCCTTAAGCAGAAATGTAAGAAATGGGATCTACACATCTAGGAAAAATACATGCCAAAATGCGATAGGGAACATTTCATTCTGTTCAGCAAAAATTTTCAAACTTAACAGAAAGAAACCCACATAGGAAATTAGAAAATATATTTCCATTGGGCAGTGATTTAAAATGCTGTTCACAAGAAGCACTGTTTGTTCAGCGCTTGTGAATAAGCTGGTGCCCTGCGCTTAGCTTTAGAGTAGAGCTTTAGAAATTTGAAATTTACAATTAAATTCACTCAGCCCTAGTGAAAACAGACGATCTCAGACAATGGGCAAATTGTTTCGTGGAAGCGAGAGTTGCGGGCACAAAACGTTAAGAACATTTTCCAAAAGAAGATGTAAAAATTTAAAAAGATTAGAAAACAACCAAAGAGAATTCTAAATCGCAATAATCACATAATTACTGATTAGAAACGAACGTCCTGAGCAAAGCATGATGAGCACAGTTTCAATACTTACGATGATCGCATCCAAACTGTTGACAAGTTTCCAGAGACATGGCTCAATGCAACGTCGACCGTAGTGAACATGTTGCAAGGCAGTACTCTGCAGATCCTACACATTGCACATATACACACTTCACGTAAACACTCACATAAAATATTTCCGATAGCTACAAAAACACACTTCACACAAATACACTTCACATACACACAATTGGTAGCTTCTATCATGTCGACGTGCGAGAGGTAATTCACACGGCACAACCACCAACACAAGGCCAAAATCGGGTCAACATCTGGAACATCAGTCCACTAAGACAGCTAACAAACCAATCAAGACCATAATTTACTAAGCAATGTACAATACAGTAGAGCAGAGTATGTCTGGTGGACCTCAATGAGTTTCTGTTGGAGAGATCGTTCAAGTGTGGTTTCCTCCGAGAGGTGGAATTCGGGCGCCACTTTGTTTGGGTAGGACGTTGGAAAATGACATCGTCAGATGCACTTGATGAACTCCTTTAACGACATCCACCGTCAACTTCTGCGTCTCAATGCTCATCTGCGCCAAACGCAAACACAACGCAACCAGTGCAGCACTTAAACTCTCCAATCCATTATTAGAATTTCTATTATGTTTGAATGTTTGTAACCTAAGGTGTTAAGCACTCAAGGCATATGTAAAATATTAATCCAAAAAGAAATATGACAATTTAATGCAGCTAAAACTGTGCATCTGTAGAATGTTTCTGGAAGAGCCACTACTTGTTGGTAGTTAAAAGGCTCTGCAGACATAGTAGTAGTATCATGATATCATCCAAACCATTTCACAAGTGCACAAGTCTTGCACTGAAGAAGTTCTGTTCTCGTCATTTGCAAGATGGTCATGGTGTTGTCAAAAGTTGCCTTCTCTGAATGTATTAAACTGACACCACATCCTGTACCTGTCTGAGCAATTTTTTCTACTTAGAAAATAATAACCATTGATGTTCAGTCATATGGTCGGCGGTCACACGTGCACTTCTAAACGTTGGATGGTGGGCGATATCAAATAAAGTCGTATTTTATAAATGTATTGCATTTCCTTATCGGATTCTGACTAGACTTCTCTAACAGATAGTAGCAGCATTAGTAGCAACAGAGTCTGAGGATGCAGACATACCTCTGTGATTGTTAGGTCAGGGATGGCGATATTAAGCAGAGCGAATTCCTGCATCAGCGTCCGGGCGTTCTCAACAGAAAGTCCTCCGTCCGGTTGGATAGGGATCGGTCCGTTTCCTCCTCTCTTCCGTCGTCTTAGGCTGCTGCTCGACATCTTGTCGTTGACCGTCGACTGAACGACGTCGTTGGAGTCGGCTGCATCCGGGATTTCTCGGTCGGGAGTCGACTCACACGAGTTGGACAACATAAAAGTCGCATAGTGACCATTGCCACAACGCTAGACACACAGAAAGAGACGACATAGACTCAACTAGTCATTTTATAACTAAATGTCATTCATACATTCACACATGCATGCATACATACAAGTTCAACATGATGCATATACCGGTATATACCTACACACATGGGAAGCGGAAGCTGATTGGTTAGAGTGCTCTGCATGTAACACAGAGAGTGCGGGTTTGAGTCTCCTCTTCTGAGACGGTTACTGTGTGCAGACCTTGCGAGTCCTTCCCTAGCAATTGCTCAGCACCATCGATTGATGCTTCTTGGTCAATAGTGATGCTTTGTAAATGCAGAGTACTAACAACAACAGCGCAAACATACATACATGCATATGTACATTAACTGGCTGATGTGATTCATTTCCAAATCGATAAATGCAATGTTAGACTAGAAAAAGTTTTTTCTCTTATCCTAAAAACAGCGAAATACTTCATTCCTGGCACAGAGTAAACTACGTAAACCCAACCCTTAAACCCAACCCTTAAACTCAACCCTTAAACTCAACCCTTAAACCCAACCCTTAAACCCAACCCTTAAACCGAACCCTTAAACTCAACCCTTAAACTCAATACCCAACCCTTAAACCCAACCCTTAAACCCAACCCTTAAACCCAACCCTTAAACGCTTAAACCCAATCTTAAACCCAACCGTATAAATCGCTTTGAAAGGCAGCCAAGAGACTGACTGACCTGTCTGATGAGGTTGTCTATTTTGTAGAGTCTGAGTGATTGTTCATTTGACCACGATAGCAACTGGTAATCTAAGAGGAAATCCAAAACAATTCAGGCATCAAAAATCTCTCAGAACATCTCGACTCTGTTGCTATGTCCAAATCCTTGAAATCAATCGCTCTGCCATTTAACTGCACTACATAAACTGTCTTGTAAATTATGCTAGATTTACATTCGATTAAAGATTTAACGATAAAGATAAGCAACAAAGAATTCTCTGAAATTATGACATCAAGTAACTTAGGTCATGCCCAGCTAAGAAAGGTCAGATAGGTCATGACCAGGCCAAGTCAGGTCAGGTCAGATAGGTCATGAGGTCAGACAGGTCATGAGGTCAGACAGGTCATGAGGTCAGATGGGTCACGACCAGGCCAAGTCAGGTCAGATAGGCCATGAGGTCAGAAGATAGGTCATAAGGTCAGACAGGTCATGAGGTCAGATAAGTCACAACCAGGCCACATGAATGTAAGTAATCTAAAGCAACCTGGAGAGGATTCCAACCTGAGTCGACCATTCTCCAGCAGAAGTCAATGATGGTGCTGTCACCGCTGTGCGATCCAAACGTACAGAGCGGCTGACGACGATACGGATGAGAGAGGAGTTTGTTGAGGGTCCAGAAGCAGAGAGACCCTCCCGCCTGAGGTACGTAGCTCGTCACAACACCATTCCCAAATGGCTTCAACCACAAACAGATGCCAATCAACAAAGTCCATGGGACTTCCAATCAACAAATCCAAAGGACAATCAGCAAAACCCCACTTAGTTGGGTTGCCTAACTAAACAGGCAATCAGATTAACTTGTTGAATGATGAAGGTTGAATGCTGAACGAAGCAGAAACAAACCAACGACGTCAAAATATTAAATTAAATTAAACGAACAATTCACCTAACATTTAGTTATTCTGTCCATTTATGGAGTTGACTCAAATACCAGTTTCAATCTGGTCTTGCATTAACTCGATACCCTTTGTCTGACTAACACTGCAGAATATTCATAGCACAAAATTCAATGAATGAAAGTCTTCTCTGATTCGTTCTATAGAATACTTCAGAACACAATGCCTACACTGAAGACACCACAAAACTGCACTTGAAGTCCAGACTAGTGCCTCATCAAAGTTTAAGATTTCTCAAAAATTGCTTATCCATCACAGCCTGCCTCATAACAAGCGAGTTTACCTTCTGGACATCGACCTAATAATGGCTGGTTGTGGTGCACCATTGGCTGATGCCTTCTGCACTAAACAGATGTTACTAATTACAATTAATTGTGTCAGTGAAATTGTGCTTTCCATTCAACAAACTTTTCCTACATGCAGTTCAAACACTTCCGCTGCATTTCCTATGTGCAGTTCAAATGCAACAAAATTGCAACAATTCAAAAACAAACTGCACAATTCTCAACCCAAGAATATAAAGAACTATTCCAGCTCCTTATTTTAATACTTGTCGTAAAGTTTTCCCATTTGGGAAGTTTTTCCAGAGATGTAGTCAGCTCACCATGTATTTGATTTTCCAGAAAGGAGTAGTTGACAGAATTTGATCTTCCTCTGGCTTCTGGCTCGTTATGTCCCAGAACTAATACAAAATCAGAATACGATCATTTAACCCTCTTGAGAAAATCAACATTCAAGTGGAATCAATTAACAGATACTGTGACAGAATCAGATTTTCAAATATGAAATCTTCTGTTGTAAGAAGAGAAAGATTAAATCTCCATTGCATGAGAAGAATTGAATCTCCATTGCATGAGAACTTGAATCTTTGTTGCATAATGATTAAATTCTGTTGCACAAAAAGGAATATGTATCTCCTGTATATGATGATCATAATTAGAGAAGGAATGAATATTCCATTCGAATTCCTATTTGGCCAAAATGACAAAATTAAAATATTTGTCTTTGAAAAATCCTAATAGTAAAAACTAGAATACTTAGACAAAAGTAAAGTTTCCATTATCGCCCAACACCAAATTATTCTCTCACTCATGGAAGCTAATAACAACCGCAAACTGAAGATTGCCTCGGTTCATTTGTGTGCAGACCCAGTACTTATTCGTAATAAGTTTTAATTTATCAGTATTCGTATTTGGTCACTAGAGAGATCAATGTTCTTATTCGGCCATATAGCTAAAAACCGGTACATGGTACATCTCTATTATGAATTGATTTGGCGCTGCAGATGTTTTTGATAGTGAAGAGACTGAGCGACCTTCTGACCTTGACAAACCCGTCCTCACTACAAGTGGCCACCTGGCGATCGCTGAAGGGTGACCAGTCGAGACCAGACACCTTGCGCTCATGAGCCGATATGTAGTGGACTGGAGTGTTGGATTTCTGCAACACACGACATCAACCTCACAATCTCTGCAATCGCATATTTCTCCCACAAGCATACACGTAAGCAAGTATGAGTGGATGTATCAAGATATATTATAATATAGCACCACACTGTTATTAAATTTAACACTGCCTGTGTTAGCTGAAATGGTATTAAATAGCATTAAGAAAATAATTTCATCATTAGCAAGCAGTGTTCGGATGAGTTGAAATGTCACCAGCAGCGAAACAATGGGTTCACATCTACCACTGACATGACAAAACCTAAAAAATTCAATTAACAAATTCAACGGTTGACTTTGCCAAGTCAGCTGCTCAATGGATATTGGACAGCTCAGCAGACAGTTTTGATCAGAAATCAAAGCTCAGCAACGGAAGAAACTGGAGAGACAGACAGACAGACAGACAGAGAGACAGAGAGAGAGAAGAGAGAGAGATCTGTGGACTGACCCTAAGATCCCAGATCTTCATGTCTCCTTCATGTGTAGTCGCCAGAATTGATTCACACAGATGATTCCATTTCACCTGAGATGGACAAACTGAAAAACAACCCAACAGATGACGATCCACAACAACCAACCACATCCCTCAATACAGCAATTCCTACCATTCCTCATCTAACCAAGTAAGTGATGTCAAGAATTCTATTTCTTAAATACTGGCTTACAATGATTCTCCTACATATTTCCTACGTTTCTCTGATGTGCTGCGGTCTTCTTTGTTGTACTCGTAAATCAAGAAACTGAATAAATAAGTAAATGATGAAGAGATAAATTTCCATAAATTAAGAAAATCCATAATTAAATGAAAAGATGCTTTAATCTTACTGACCGACTGACTGCAGAGTTGTTGTGGGTCTCCTGACATCCCTGACAAACACAAAACACGTAACTTACAATGACATTTTGTGTAACCTATGTATTGGCCTCGTGGCTCATGACCTCATGGCTCATGGCCTTAGTCTTGGCCTCCATGACAACTGATTCAAAATTACAGACAGTTCTACAGAGAGCTCTGTCTAATCAACCAAATACAAATACAAATTCTTAAAATAACACTAATACTGCACAAAGTCCAACCTAATACCTTATGCAAAATTGTATATGTATGTCAACAAATACCTATATGTATACCTGTTGGGAGGTACCTGTAATGTACATATGTATATGTGAAATCGTACAATTATCTAGATACATACAGGTATACACAGAATAAGTACGTACAACTATTGTTGTTGCAAGTATGCATCAGGACGCCGCTTACTACAGCGCATACTTAAGTACATACTCATCTATGTACATAAGTATGTGTATGTCTGCATGCTAGAGCTGTACCGATTAAACGGCCATACGCGTAATCGGGCCGATTATTAGAACAATCGGCATAATCGGGTATCGGCAGAAATAATCGGTTAATCGGTGCCGATGTCAAAATTGTGTTATAATTTAATAATTTTACTTGGATTTTTGCATATTCCAAGTTTTTTTATCGGTTTTCATCTATCGTTTTACGTCCCTTATTATTTATGCATTAAAACATAATCGTTAACAATTTCCCAACTTAATTTAAACGTCCACCATTATAATTGTGACGATAGATTACTGATTTATGTTACGGAAACGAACATTTTGACTAAAGAAATAATGAAATATTCGGCCTCATAATGGGCATTGGCAGTTTAATAATCGGCTATACGCGGTATCGGTATCGGCAATTTAATAATCATATACATGTATCGGCATAATCGGTACAAAAGCGATATCGGTACAGTACTGCATGCATGGTAAGTATGTATGTGGACATGAGTGAAGTTCTGTTGAGAACTATAGATCTGCAGTTCATTGCAAAACAATCGTAAAACTGTCAGCATTCATCTGCTACATCTCAAACGCTCCAATGTAGCTGTTGTTGTTGTAGTTGTTGTGGTTCTGGTAATGTTACCTGACATCCCACAGACAGGTGTTTGTATCCGTCGAACAGGTAGCGGCCAAGTTGGCATCAATTGGTGACCAATCAAAATCACTGAAATTCACACATACACATGTCTCATTGTTAAATAATTTATTCTATTATTATTATTATTATTATTAATATGTTTCTTCATAAGGCCAGCAAACTCATGAACAGACGAATTAGTTGTACCTATAGACCGTCATTCAATCCTTGGTTGCCATCTGTTTCCTGTTTAGTCTAATCCGAGATGCCCAAAACTGACAAGGAGTTTCCCTTTTGAAGGGAAATGGGTATTTACAGAGCATGGGGCCATCCATATAGTGCTTGCATATGGGTCTACTACTTAAACCTGGATAATAAATTGTCTATATTGGCCTTCCTTCAAATGAGTCACAGTTCAGCTATCAGATAAATTACTAGAGGGAGAAAGAATTAGGGCTGTGGGAGAAGTACCACACACTTGTATGCCCGTTACCTGACTGGATATTACACATGGTTCAATCTGGCCTAACCAATCTGGCCTAAAGTGTTGGTCCATGATTTGAGCTGCCCGGGTCACTGTTGGTGCTGCTGCTTTAAACACTGTACATTGGTCTATTATTAGTACAGCATATGTTTAGTGGACCACTTATTATAATTATAGAGACTAGTTCACAGAGTTATATTAAGTTTTTAAATATTCACATAGATACAGTCAGAATATAGACCATTCTATAGGAGGATTCGTGGGGAGGTGAGCGTCAAGCGTACGTACACCGGTGGGGGGGTGCGCTAAATGTACATGTGCGTACAAGGAGGGGTCAATTTTATCCGGATTTCTGCATACGTACTAAATGATAAATAGATGTCCCCCAAGTAAACATTAATCATAATAATTATTATAAAATAAAAATCAATAAATAAAAATCATTAATCATAATAATAATAATCATAATAATATAATATTATTATTATGATTAATTATTATTATAAACACATGTCTTACAGTTAAATCAGAATTTATCAGTACAGTCAGGTTGTCAACGTTTCAAGATATCCATAGACGGTCAGTCGGAAGTAAACACAGAGACCGAGTCAACTGTTCATATGATTTAGGTCAGGTGAAAAGGTCAAATTCAGACAGGTCAGAGAGAGAGAGAGACCAGAAGGAGGCAGACTATGGTGGAAAGAGAAAGTTGGAAGAGTTCTGGGTCTTTGGATGCGAATGACAATAGAGAATACGCTTTGTCCGAGATGTTCGGTAGCAGTGACTTACTTGACTTGTAGCGTGTGACCCTTAAGCGTTGCTTTCTGGCATCCAGAGTTCATCATTGAATCCCAGGACCACAGCTCTACAAACTGACTGTTCTGCAGAATCAAAACAAATGACACAGGCTTAAAATGCCTAAATTACAATTTCACAGCTATTCAGAAAAACTGCACATTTCCACTACATGGTAATTCTGAGATGCTGCACACACAAAAATTTATGCAAGATAACATTTTGTTTCAATGGCAGAAAGATCTTTACCACTTTAAAACCATAACACCATAAGTGGTATAACCACACGTGGTATAACCAAAAGGACGATACTTGCCGCTACGAGGAAGATGTGAGAGTAGAACGGATGAGGATTCCATTGAACGTAGCAGAATCTGTGTCGACTGTTGCGAGTAAAAGTCTTCAAGATTTCGTTTGGATTATCGAGGTTGACCAGAGCAATCGCCTTCTGACTGCAAATGCAAGTAACTCCTTATGTAGAGTAACGTAACACCATGAATAGACGATAAAGATCAAAGTGCTTCAAGAAAACCCACACTGGACCCGTGCATCAATCAGTGTGCTGTGCAATCAGTATGCACAGCACAAGATCATCTAATCTAAGCTGATCTAATAATTTTTATGCTGCTATCATCATTATAAAGAAGCAATTTGGTCACTTCAAGTGACTGTGAAATTGTGGTCAAAATCAGAATTTACTGGAGAATCCTGGTTAAAACTCGAAGAGTTAGAGAAACAAGAAGTGAGTGAAAGTTAAGATAATTCTCAAGTTTAGCTCCAAATGACATTAATAAACTGACCCACAGAGCGCTGCAAACTGTCCCGTGCAGTCACAAGCCAAAGTGGTCGCCTGAAAAAAACCAGAGACATATATCAACAAAAATAGACAAACGGCTCCGATAATAACCCGTAAATGCTGCATTTTATTCCTCTTTCATAAGTTAACCAGTTTAGCACACTACACAGTAAACACAATCACTGTCCATTGCTAATTGTGCACATTCAAAATATTACTCACTTACTTATAAGGAAACTACTCACCGGTACTTGTTTATTTATACTATATGAAATTATTGCTACTGTTATCATCATTATTATTATTTATTATTACTACACATTTATTAAACATCACAATCTAATAAATAACTAAGCATCAATCGATGGCACTAAGCAACTGTCTGTGAGTGAAGGACTTGCTCAACATCCCTATACAGCTGCAACTGTCTGAGAGGAGGAGCCTCTAACCCATACTCTCTGGGTTACAAGCCAAGGGTTCTAACCAATTAGCTACCATCCCACTTACTTAATTGCTTATTACAGATTCTAAATATCCAGCACAGACACAGACTAGAGCCTACCATGAGAATGTTCAAATGACTTACTACTAAAGGTACAATTTATACAGATTGTATGTCTCACCATAAGATTTCCATACTGGACGATGAGGTTGTCTTCTACAGAACGCTGAGACATTCTTTAAAACGTCAAGCCAAGTTCAGAAGTCAAGTCGGACATTTACCTAAAATTACACCATTCGTTCTCATTTGCTATCACTGCTAACGCTGACTGTGGCTAATACTTCTTCATCAAATGCCTAATATCACTTGTGGTAGAATCCACGTGTCATGTCTGTAAAATAAGTGAATTGCAATTATCACTTAGAGTGCTATTTCCAGAAACCTCTGTACCACATTTAGACCAGACAATATCTGACACAGAAGAATATGAATAAAACTAGCCCCAGTAAAATGGTAAACAACTTCTCAAACACACTTTTCGAGTTTTTCTTATCTGCGTTCAGTATTTACACAACCGTTCGTGTGTGTTTTGCGTATAAACCGTGATACAGAAATTTGTCTCACAGAATAGAAGCAGAGTTTTAAAATATCACGCATGCCAACATAGTTTGTAAAGTCCTTCATCCTTATGCTTGTTTACGATCATCTGGCCACTTATGAATATCAGGTGACCACTGTGTGACCACAATTCGTCCCGAAGTTCAAACTGACACTCTCCCCCCCCTTCGGTCCCTTATTAAGCCCTACTCTCCGGAGCCCTTGTGACCCCCTCTCTACCTCTCTCTCTCTCTACCTCACGAACTGGGTCAACGAATTGGGACAAGCAAAGCGTGACTCGTTAATCATTAGACGGTCCTTTGATGCATGTTGCAGACATTAATTCGTAAAGTTATAACTGTGATTACCTATTTAAATCGGATTTAATCATCGCAAATAAACATAATTAAATGTTTTCCTAAACCAAGCACCGTTTCATTGGACATAGAAGTTAGAACCCAAATGCCAGAAAAATGTTGTAGCGCTATTCATCGATATGTATTAAATAAAATCCTTGCAAATTGTATCAGCACATGTAAGCCTAGGCTAATTAACTATGCCACATCATGTAGTTTGCCGCTATTGCCATATAGTGCCAGTCCCAAGCCATGAAACAGAGGGAGAGCGACGTCAACGACCCTAGCAGCCATGGGAGTATGATGGGACGTCGTCAAACACTGGAATCAACAACTCCACACAGTTATCAATATAACTTTTTTATTCGTTTATTGAGAAAAACAATCTGACAAAAACGCAGAAATGCTAACATGAGTGATAATGAATAATTAAAGTTCATTAGAAAGTTTAAGAATAAACTAGTAAATATTTTTATATAATGATCTGGGAATAATTTGAGAGTTGTCCTTGGGTGGGAGAGTAGCCTATAGGCCCTATATGGTTGTGTGCTCTTTAGACTAGGTCTTAATTGGTTATGCCAATTTTAATAAGAGTGCATGTATTATATTATAGAGTGATAGGCCTATAAACAAGCCGTAAATCATTCCAACGTCTAGTTTTCTGCAATTTACTGTCCAAACTCGTTTAAAGGCCCAAATAAGCCCTGAAATCCTGGTCTCATCAACAATTGTCCCATAGACCTACTCCGCTCGCAATCGAAATCGTAGCCTACTCTCGAGATTTCTACAGGTTCTTAGTGAAAACAGAATCGATAGGCGGGGGGTTGCAATCGGTTTCCGATCAAGATCCAAAGGGGTCAAGCAGGCAGACAGTCAGACGGCTAATTAAGGTGGCTTAAGGTGGGTGATGTTTAAACTTTAAAGTTGAAACGGCGAGGGAGGTGAGGGGAAGAGGAGGAATTAGCCTATAGGATAGGACTTGTGTGAAAAAGCAGTGTTTTCAGTTTTAATTGAAAGACCTGTGGAGAGATAGCAATTAAGAGGTGACGAGTGAGTTAATTGGTGATGGATCAGATTAATTATTTGTCGTAACACTGGTGGGAGTTTAGATTGTTTCAGAGAGGCGGAACTGTGGAAGAGGTCGTTGGGCGAAACAGCTATGCGGCTATATAGGCCTATAGGCTAGCATGTATGGAGTGATTTGCACATTTTAATGATAGATGTCGGAAGGGCGGAGAAGTGTTAGAGCGGAAGTGGAGCGGGTTGAGCGAATTAACCCTAGGGCTACCAAGCTTTTTTGTAACACTGGCTACCAAGGGGGGTGGTTACCACCCCCTGGATTTCGTGTTTGGCTTTACATATCATAACTTGTAACATAGCATTGGATTCAGCATTCATTTCTGCACAGAATGGTATATTTAGTTGTACATTATGTGAATGCACCTCGAAATTACATCACTTTTAACAACGGAACCCATTAATTAGCAATATTGTATATTATTGCGTACATTTTGTACTTTTTGGATAAACAAATATAAGATTATGTGTGTTTTGAAACTAATCTATGTATAAAAGATACACAAAATCATCCCTACACATGTTTATATAGTATAAATGTACATCCATACATACACGTATATATCCATACATATAGATCGGTTTACGTTGTAATCTGTATTCAGCCATTTTCACACAGATTACGCGCATTATTATTTATTTTGATCACTTCCGGTATTCAAAAGACAAAGATGTAGGTATGCAAATGAAGCCCTTCATTCCCTCTAAAGAATGGTATCTTTGTTTCTCTTCCAGGAAGACAAATCAATACGCTACAGACAAAAACTAAGGGGGAGTGCTTCCATTCAGCCATTTTCACGCATATTACGCGTATTATTATTTATTTTGAGCACTTCCGGTTGTCTCAGGTCAACTCAGTGACCATAGAAATGTAGCCCCACATTCCCTCTATAGAATGTTATAATTTGTGTCTCTTAAATCTTAATATTAAATGACGGATAAGATATAGTCGAAAATCTAGGGGGGGTGGTATCCACCCCCTCTGGTACCTCGGGTATATTGGGTATAATTTTTGAACGGTGTGAGATATCATCTCACATTTTACCTCAAAACGTGTGTAAATGAACCCCCTACAGCTACCTAAAAGGTCAAATTTTTATTCCATACGGAAAAAGTTTGAGATGAAAAAACCTAGGGGGGGTGGCAACCACCCCCCCCCCTTGGTAGCCCGAGGGTTAAGTGGTACGTGGGACCGTGAACAGTTATTTTAGCTAGCATGATATCAAATATAACCTCCTGCGTAAATAAATTTTGCGTACCGTAGGCTTATTTAAGAATTTTGATGTGTAGACCAAAAACTCAAAATAATCGAAACAAATATATAAGCTTAATTAAAATAAAAAATAAAAAAACTTATTTAAAGAATAATTTAGCCTAATGTAAATATAGCCTACTTAGTATAGTGTTGTACCTGTAGATATCGAGAACCGAGATTAGCGGTCAGACCAAATTATAAAGAACCCGCCTGGATGAGTGAGATTGATGCCAACTGCAGAGTTCCCGGTCAGACGCTAGCTCGTCCTCAAACTTAGGCTAAAGAAAGGGAAAGAAGCTATAGACATCCACCACAGAATCAACAACAAAGGGAAGACGACGTCAAAGACGCATCCTGTCAAACGACGGCCATATATGAAAACTCGTTCTCATCGTAAACTCATACTCGTAATCAGAGTCTCCAGATTTATTTCAACGAGTTCAGCAGAATCAGTTCAGTAGCCTAACTGTTGCCAGAACGCAGTAGGGGGTCTATTCACGGTGGCACTGAAGTGATAATTATTATGTTGGAAACAACATAATTATGGCAGGCAGGCATGCAAATGAGCCAAAAACATGCCTGTGATCATATATAATTATAGGATTACTACAATATTATAATATAACGATCGAGTGATGTTTGGCGAAGGTCTACTTCTAACCTCTCAACATTTTGGACCCTGACCTTATTCACAGATCACCATCATCTCAAATCTGACAAATTATTAGAAGCAAGTAGCCTAAGGCCCTAAGCCTACGCCTACACGCTATCTGGTGTTGCTATTTAGAGCGCTATATTAAGTGGCCTGATATAGGCCTACTTACATAAGGACCTACATGATCGATGTTATTTATAATATTTAAGTCTGATCGATCGTTACAGGTAACGCTTGAAAAACTGGCTATCGACAGCGGATAGCCAAGCTCACTGGGCCACAAATATATAGTTAGCACTGATGACATCCATGAGAATGAGAGAGCCATGTGAGAGAATGGGTACTCTCAAAGAGCACATGCATTCTAGTTCGGCAAAAATGACCTTTCTGAGGAAAGAACCAACATTGTCTCCCGTTCGCAGTGGGTCATGTAAGCAACAATTCACAGCAACTATCCAACTTTTTTAGAACTTTATACCACGTACTTACCACCTTTTCTAAACAACCCTCAACTTCTCATAATTATTCGCCAGAAAGCGCAATTCACCATTCACCCGTATAAACATAGGCTACGTGCAGTTTGTAGACAGCTGCAGCACATAGGCCTAAAACCTACATCAGCATGCAGAACCTTCTGTAAATGCCCACATCATGTTGTCTACTAATTTGTAGAAGTTTATGCATGGCTTCATCTTGTATATTTCCAATTGAATTCACGCGTTCCTCTATATGAACCATAATTTGGAAGGAGATTAAATTGTCTCGCACTATTCAACTCTGATCACATGGCCTAGGCCTACCTGTTTTTTGTTGCACAGTTTATCGAGCTGGGCCCCAGAGAAGCATGCGTGATCATTGGGCCCATAGTTGGCCCACATCACGCCAACGGGTGGTAGCGGGTAGCCAGCTCTCAGGGTTTTCAGAGGGCTTATCCTATAGGACTTTGAGCAAAGCTATTAGTATTTATCAAACGAAATGCTGTTTCGTTTCCTCGCCGCATCACTGCCATGACAGTTCTGTTGTTAGCATTTTCGTCTGTTGCCATATAGGCCCTAACGTAAGAACTCGAACTTGTAATGTACGTAAAGTCGACTGTTGCTCAATTAGGCTTACCTGCAGAAAGAGCCTTCATTGCTCAGAAGTTAGGATGAAAACACAACCAGCGCTCGTCAATCAGCGAGACCCACAGCAGCGCTTAGCTTAGAGTAGCGCTTCAGGAATTAAGTGGAGTTTACGATTACGAAGAGATTGCACTTCTGTGTCTCTGAAGATCTTCCAAACTCACTGACGCTGCAGGTGTTCAAGAAACATGCTAAATACGTTTGCATATAATCACGCTGATAGGCTACTTAAGACTGCAAAGTTTTAAATTGTTGGCATGGGGACTATAGGCCTAACGAGGGTGCCGAAAGCAATGTATCACGTCACCCTCAGCGCGCGCTCCCGCGATTAGGGGTCTGGCGCGGATCCCAACGGCCGCCAGCGCTTTTGGAAGCATTTGATAAATTATGATAGTCTATAGATGGTACCTGTTGTTAGCGTTCTGGGATCCAGTTTTCAGCTGTATTCCAACGTTAATTTAAAAAACAAAACTGATTTGACGCGAATGTATAGGGCTATATTTAATAGGCCTATTTGAATGTAGCCCTATAGGCCTGCGTATGGCTTGGGTGCATATTTGAATGTAAATGTAATATGGGTGTATTTTGTATGTGTGTCACGACCCTTAATGTAGCGCATTTTGTCATCTTACAAAATGTGCAATAATGGAATGGATGGTTTTCGGTGTGAAAATGCCCAGCGTGCAAGTCCTCTATGTGGACATGATGAGTTTAGGCTATTTAGAAGCAAATGATTTGCAGGAAAATATAAGGGACGATATAGGTAGACTAATTATTTTCTTTGAATACCACACTAATGAAACACTATGCTATAGATGAAAAATCTTTCGGAATTCCTTCATTTTACGATCTGGTTGTCTTCCTAATTCTCTGAGGTACAGTTCGGTCAGACAAAGCAAAGGATTTGAAAACAGACAATTTAAAATAGGGAAAGCTTATAATATCGTCGAACATCTTAAGATAGGCCTAAGGGTAAAAAATCAGACCAAAGTAATAAGCTCTTTACCATTCATAAAACATAGCCTATCGTCCAACGAACATTTTTATAAACACAGACAAATAATTGAGGTCGAATCTATTAGGCCTACTATTAGAACAGCAACGATTTGTGAATCAGCGACGAAACTGAATCGTTGTCACTTTGCAAAGCAGACAGAATCAGAGGATTTTCTGAGCACTTCGAAAGACACGATGGCAACGATGAAAACCCGTTTGATCAAAGTGCGAATTACCACTGCACTGCACAAGAGGAAAATGACACCTGCAGAGAACAGTGGCGAAAGCTAAATACCATATGACACAGAACGAATAAAAGTGTAATCGCAATCGCAAATCTATATAGCGCCACTTGAAGAGCGACTCATTAGAGGCACTGAACCCGACCTAACACAATGAAACCACGATCGAACAGAATGGTCTTCAAGCGGAAAAGAGGCGGAGGAGTTCACGAATCACAATAATTATACTCTTTACGGCCTCGTCCTCACAACCGTCATATTCCACGTTACGACCTTCTCATTAGAAAGGGTTTCATTACCAGGACTCCAGGATGCTTTATAGCCTACCTATGTGTTATTTTATATTCTATTTTATTTCGATGTCCCATTGTGCGTTTGCTAATGGAGTAATAAAGGCTATACTTACTTACTTACTTACTTACTTTTAAAAGTTCTGGTTTCTCTGACTAATTTGCTACTGACTTGGTTGCACTAAAGCATTCTGACTTTGACAATAGTCGAAGAGACCATTGCTTGATTTATTAATAATAATAATAATAATAATAATAATAATAATAATAATAATAATAATAATAATAATTATAATAATAATAATAATAATAATAATAATATCTATGATACCCGAACGTTAAAATATTGTCCAGGGCTCTATATTGGCCGACAGAGAAGCCACCTACCGAGGACACTACTACTATTTTTTAAGATACGTCAAATGAAAGGTGTAATCTTATTATTACACCATACAAAATATTACACTTTAAGCGGAAATTTTCACCACGCATTTTACACTTTACCCCTGATTTACTTATAATAATAATAATAATAAAAATAAAATAAAAATAGAGGAAAAACAGGAACTGCAAACGAGTTAAAAAAATCAATGGCAGTCATGTGATTGACAGGTCTTGAGAGTTGTGATTTGAATGTCTCTAGAGATGGCGCATTCTTCACATGGTAGAGAAGATTGTTCTACGCAGTGGGTTCAGCGACAAAATAGGAACAGTCGCCATGGAAACCTCGCAGAAGACCGCGGGACTTTCAGTTGATTTGTTCGATGCATAATTTTATGTTACATGATTTAGAACAAGAGTGTCATGGAAGTCGATAGATTCTATTTAAAAACCGGTGTGACTGTCTTTGTCGATTTTCCTCAAACTGCTCTGTAAGGCTAAGACTAATTGAAGTTGTAAACTTCACTGCATAAAAAGACAGAATGCAGCACTAATCGAAAAGTCCGTTTTGTTGGTAACAATATCTTACATCGCTTTAACGTAAACAAACAAAGCAAAAGTAATTTTAATTAGACGTAATTAACGCACACGTGGACTTGTTTTGAGTTGAACAGGTTAATAATTTCATTGACTCATTAATAATATAAACAACAGTGGCAAAAATAAATTAGCCTAAATGATAAATATCTTAAATACGAGTTCTATGACGTCATGACTGGATGGATCTCATTTTTTGCAAACATCATCATCTTCATCTTCATCCTCAGCATCTTTTTCATCAGCATCGCCTGCTGTAGGCCTACAGTCTCTTTTAAAATTCAGACTAGCTACAGTCAGCAGCAGTAGCTTTGGCTATTCACTTCCTCTCGCCTCGTTCTCTTGCAGTTACTTGCTCTGGTGCGGCGGCGGCTCTAACAGTTTAGGAGGCTTTGCTTCCCTGCCAAAGAAATCCGATCGTTAGAAAGAAAGAACGCAGTATTTTGTCATCGATAAGTAAATGACTGAAAGAAACGAGATGTCTTTGTCTCGAGCACACCTACTACAATGACTGCAAGAGGAGGAGGAGGAGCCTTTGTCTCGGAAGGAAGGAAGGGCAGAGGTATGCAGGGAGAACCACGGACCGCGACATAGCAAGAGACAGAGAGACAGAGAGATAAATAGAGAGAGAGGCCATTTGGCAACTCAATGATCACCATGGTATTTGCATCTGAAGTAGTAGTAGCACGTGTCACACTGCTAAGCATCATCATCCTCATACGCCGCCATCACGGTCTGCATCACAGTCGGTGGCTGCTCCTCTCTGTCCGTTCGTCTGCTTCCCTCCTCCTGCAGTCCCTGTCCCTGTCCCTGTCCCTGTCCCTGAAGTCTCTGTCTCTGCAGCCGAGATGTCGGTCACCGTAAAAGAGAAATGCGTTTGTTCATCGTTTGTATTTTCGTCCATTTCGTTGTCGTCACAGTCGAGAGAATGCGTCGATCGTAGGGCGTTGATATCCAGCGGACTGTTGGGTATCATGTTCTGATACCAGTTGCGATTGTCCTCCAGGGTATCCAGGATATCCTGACAGCCAGGTTGCAAGAGATCGGCCCACGTCTCCCACAGAGGCTGAACTATGTAGTCGATGAAACCGACCTAAAGCATCGACAGAACAAACAACACCAATTGAAACACTCAAAACATATCAAACATCATCATTATTATCACCATTACTATTACCACCAAAATTATTATTACCATTATCATTAATATCATTATCATGAAAATTATCATAATTTATCATCAGTTTGTGATCATCATCATCTCGTCAGTTCGTCAACGCTAGGCCGCCGCCGCCGCCGCCGCCACCAGTGCACCACCACCACCTTGCCATCCATAATAAGGCCTTGAGTTGGCACTCAATTGAGGTGACTTTGGACGTGTTGTTTGTGCGTCTATGCCTACTGACCTGTGACCTTTCAATGGAAGCGGTGATTCGGTCACACATGGGACTGATATCTATTCCACTCTGTCGTTCCAGGTCTCCCTGCTTAAAGAACTCCTCCATGATGCGATCCGTCCATTGGCGGTAGATGTCCAATGGCTTCGTCGGATTGCTCAGGTCAGCACAGTGCACCAGATTCTGAAGCACCTGAAGACAGGCAAAAGGTAACACAGAAGGCAACAGGCAACACACACACAACACCACACACGTCACACACAGACAACACACACACACACACACACATGTACACACACACAGACACACACACACACACACACACACACACACACACACACACACACACACACACCTGTAACTCATCAGAAAAGATAAAAATAAGGAAACAAGAAAGGTTAAGAGACGTAAGACACCTGTTTATACAGAAACCACTTGGAAGATGAAAAAAGGTAAACGGTGACGTACTTGATTAGAAAGACACTCTTCAATAGAATAACAGAGTTCTATCATCAAGAGAAAGAAAAGGGAAAATGAGAGACACCTGTTTACACTGCAATAGATAAACTCTTTGGCGTCGTCCCCGCAGGTGGGCAGAGAATCAAAGAACCATTGAGGAGGCAGAAACAAGAGACCAGTTGTTGTTTTAAAACCCGATATCTGTTGCCAAAGGACATTGATTGGTTGATTGACGGCAGAGGAGTAATTGTCAGCTTAAGTGCTTCATGAACACTCCTCCCACCCATCTAAAAATTCCACTTGGCTAAACTTCACAGTAACTCTTGTATTATATTCGTTTATTTCCTAAGAACAATATAGGCTACAAAATGCTGTAGGTGAACAGCAACAATTGACAGTATGGGTACTTATGGCTGAGTTTGTTAGTACATGTTTCTATATATAACATTCGTAGGATAGCCTAAAGTTCATGGAGTCTTTATCGGAGAGAGTGAAGCTGTGAGCCCTTTGCCGAAAGTTCTATAACGGGTATCGCTGCAGTGGGCAGAGGCCACCGATGGAGGGCGTGAAACTCATTGGGGCCCTCGACTGCAGCTCTGAACAGAGAGTCACTGCCGCTTGTGACAACTTTTCAGACACCAGGATGTAAATGGCTGTATGTATGTATGTATGTAGCCTATGTAATTATGTATGTATGTATGTATGTATGTATGTATGTATGTATGTATGTATGTATGTATGTATGTATGTATGTATGTATGTATGTATGTATGTATGTATGTATGTATGTATGTATGTATGTATGTATGTATGTATGTATGTATGTATGTATGTATGTATGTATGTATGTATGTATGTATGTATGTATGTATGTATGTATGTATGTATGTAGGTATGTATGTATGTATGTATGTATGTATGTATGTATGTATGTAATTTATGTATGTATGTATGTATGTATGTATGTATGTATGTATGTATGTATGAATGTATGTATGTATGCATGTATGTATGTATGTATGTATGTATGTATGTATGTATGTATGTATCTGGCTCTTTGTAACGAGCCTTCTTTTAAGAACCTCAAAAGGACGCTTAACGTGACACTCTAATAGATAAGATACGTCGTCTTAAGATAAATTGAAAATGTGTCTGTGAGGAAAAGTTCGATTGTTTCTGCTTAAACAAATTAATTTCTTAAACTGTTTCGCTCTTGATGTGAAAAAATTGTTGAACATTCGCCGCGTGGTCATTGAACGTTTTAGTTTTATGACAGTAAGTGTCTCGTTAAGGCTGGTACATGTAAGAGAGCCACAAGAGAGCCACCTGTTGGCACCTTATCTCTTAGAGACCAACGTATACCTGTATTAGTTCTGATCTACCTGTTGGCACTTTATCTCTTAGAGACCAACGCGTATACCTGTATTCGTTCGCTGTATGTCTCTAGATCGAGGACACCGTTGCCGGAGATCTTTCGTGTTTCGACCATTGTCTTGAGATGTGCCAGATGGTCCATGTGTTTGCTCATATCGGTCGCCAGTACCTACACAATCAGAAGAAGAGTAGATCGAGTTAAGTTCACACACTGAAGACGACAACACTGTCTTCTCATGAGATTAGGCCTACATGTCACAGCGCGTCAATTGTCTAGTGTTTCTATGTAAGCAGTTTGTCACACTCAACGATGACCTCATTGACCTGTCTTATCACTTCAGTTGAGTGACGGAAGGGATTCGTGTTTCGCGTAATCTGTCGAAATCAATCACGAATCCATTCCGTCACTCACATTAGATAACATTAGATGACATAATATATAGTTACATACATTACATTTACTAAAATATTAATAACATTAAATATATACATTAACATTAAATGAACTAAATTTATGTGCGAGCGTCATTAGAGTGGGTCATAAATGGGAGAAGAGGGAATGTGTGGTGTTTGACTGACCATGTTGATGACCATTCGTCTGAGGTTTTGTCTTTGTTTGACCGGTAGATTAACGAATATGTCGCATCCGTTCTCCTGAAGCAGCTTAAACGCAACGGCCAAATGATGATTCTCAAGAACAGATTCGTCATTGTACATCAGAGACAACTCAGAACCTAACAGACACAGACACACAACATATAAATAGCGAAGCACTACAGTTGTCTCTGGTATCACAGTAAAATGCGAAATGTCAAATTTTGGAATGAGTAAAATAGACGATGCTGCCGCTGCTGGTAATGATGATGATAATGATGATGATGATGATGATGATGATGATGATGATGATGATGATGATGATGATGATGATGATGATGATGATGATGATGATGATGATGACGATCCACTCTAAAGACTTTTGTAGTGCCACTATATTATAACACAAAAGGCATCAATTAGTGGTTGTTTCAAGGTGTAATCAATGTCGCAATTTCGTTGAATTATTTGAGGAATCCTGTTTTAAGTCGGGCAGCCACATGGACTGTAAATCTAACAGCGCTTTAGCAAAGAACCGCATCATCACTTAGAACGTCGTAATGACGCAGAACTTGACTCTGAAAGATGCGCTGTATGAAGGTTGGACTGTAGAGAAGGTAAGAATCTCTAACATTCTCAGTTCAGCCTAGCTGTGTTTCTGATTTACTCGAGGAAATTGTTATCATCTGCACCCATCACAAACCTGACAGGGCAGAGAAAGTGTGAGAGAGAGAAGTATGCAGAAACTGTGGGGCCCACATTCGGTTGTTAGCTGTCCATGTTAAGTTTTCATCGACTTGTGCTGCAAGTGATCGATCGATGCTTTCTCGGAATGTTTTGGCTTCGATCGACTGAAGCAGGGAAAATCTGTTCTAGATTTTCAAAAGCATTTGTTGTTTGTTGCTTGGCACTTGAATGCGACCGGTCATACTCTGTGATGGTCTATACGACCAATATCATCATCACCATCCTGCTGCTCCTCCTCCTCCTCCTCCTCCTCCTCCTCATCCTCATCATCTTTTGTTGGTTTGGTCCTTGACTGCTCTGCGTCTATTGTTCCACTCGACTTCAAAGGAGTTCGATTCCAAGAGCCTTTCTCTCCCTCCCTCTCTCTGTCTCTATCTTATCTGTCGGCCGTTGATGCATCCGCTGTTAGCCTCAACCTAAGCATCTCTCAATCTCCATTCATTACAGCTTTCAGTTAAAGAACATGGACATCTTCTCTCTGTCTCTGTCTCTCTCCTCAATTCCTCTCTGTCTGTCTCTTTGTCTATCTTCTCTCTCTCTCTCTCTCTCTCTCTCCTCACTATGTCTGTCTCTCTGTCTCTCTGTCTCTGTCTCTGTCTGTCTCTCTCTGTCTCTGTCTGTCTGTCTGTCTCTCTCTCTCTCTCTGACTCTCTCTATACCACCATCTGTTGCTCTTTCTCCCCTCTGTATGTCTTTCTGTTTGCTTGTTTATCAGTTGTTTGTCTGCTTGTTTATCTCCATTTACACTGTCTTTACTTCAAAGAACACACAGAGTTTGTTTTACACATTTTCTCTCACTTCCTCTCCGCCCATCCAATCATTCTTCTGTCTCTCCTCCGTTCTGTCTATCAGTCATTCCGTCGGTCTTCCTGTATATAGTTCAAGATCCCATTGCAGTTTTGTCTAAGGAGATTCTAAAAAGTGCTGCGCTGAAGTTTTAAAAGATTCAGGGTAGGTCTGTTCCCTGACTTTTGCAGATAACAGTAAACAAACAAAAGACATAATGAAAAGCAAAATGGGAGACAAAAAAATGAGAGACAAAATGAGAGACTTAGAAAGAAAACTGGAAAAAACTTGTTCGCAAATGCCTCACAGCATCGTAGAAGAAGAAGAGGAAGTGGAGAAGCAGGAGGAGAAGGAGGAGGAGGAAGAGGAAACGGAAGAAAAAGGAGAAGGAGAGGAAGAGGAAGAGGAAGAAAAAGAAGAGGAAAAGAAGAAGAAAAAGAAGAAGAGCCGTCCCCTATAGCTAGCCTCATGAGGCCCGCATGAATATGAAATGTTAGCGATGTCAGTTTTCTTAGGCTCGGTGTATGTTTAATATCTGGATTATATCTGTTTGGCTGCACGAGTGATTGGCAGATCGATGGATTCAGGTTACTGCAGCTAGGCAATGACAAAGAAGTAACGACTAAACCCGCCTTCAATATCGAATACCATCGTTCGACTGATATCACAATAAACAGACGATCTCAGATTACAGCCAGTCCTTATAGACACGTGGTCTGTGACAATGTCACAATACATTTATTACCACACATTTTATTAAGCGCCTCTTCCTAAAGACCAAGCATCAATCGATGGCGCTGAGGAATTGTGAGTGAAGGACTTGCTCATGGTTCCTACACAGTAACCGTCTCAGAGGAGGAAGAGGATCGAACCCATGCTCTCTGCGTTACAAGGCAAGCGCTCTAACCAATGGGCCACCGTGTCATCCCACACCAAAACAACTAAGCTTCCAAACCGTTACAACTGTCATTCTAATTCTGTTGTTCTATGGACGAATCTCCTGCCATCATCATCATCGTCATCGTCGTCGTCATCGTCGTCGTCGTCATCGTCGTCGTCTGCTTAATCCTCTTCTTCATCGTCTCTGTTATCTTTTGGACGATGAACATCTTATTAGAAGGAAAGCCGAAGAAAAACATTCGTCAGAATTACTGTCATTATGTTCCGGATTATTCGGATTAGGATGGGATTCCGATTCGTTTCTGTTCCCCCGGAACCTCTCCAGATGCAGTCAGTCATGAACGGAGGATGAAGTCCTATGCATTGGAACCAATTACATTGATGTGCAGCTGAGCATGAAGATGATGCAACTGACAGCAGCATTCAGTGCTCTTCATCTCTCTAACACAGTCACAACTATGAGACACTGTAGAAGACTGGTTACAGCGCTCACCTTGTAATGCACCAGAGCATGGGTTCGATCCTCTTCCTCTGAGACGGTTTCTGCGTAGGGACCTCGAGCAAGTCTTTCACTCACATATTGCTCAGCGTCATCGATTGATGCTTGGTCATTAAATGGTGGCGCTGATAATAATAATAATAATAAATAATAATAATAATAATAATAATAATAATAATAATAATAATAATAATAATAATATAATAATAATAAATAATAATAATAATAATAATAATAATAATAATAATAATAATAATAATAATAATATAATAATAATAATAATGCATTCCGTGCGAACAGGAACCGCGAGGTCTGCATCGTAAGCAATATGCCAGGTAACAAAAGTGAAAAACGGATAGGTGAATATCGGTGGTTATTCCCGCTGTTTAAACTTTCCACAGCAAAAGAGTTCGTGACAAAGGGATTAAAGAATACAAATACCTTTTCTGAACGAAAGACGTTCACTCCCATCTGATCAAATAATTATGACCGTCGAATTCATGTATACCACGTACGAGCTTAGGTCATAGAATAGAATAGAATCTTCGTTTATTCGTTAACACATAATTGTCAGAACGCAATGCGATTACATAATAAATATGGCCATGTGTAGGCATTGGCTATTATACCGTCTAAAGTTTGCTCCGAGACATTATTGGCTTTTTTATTTGATATTTTAAAGGGTCGCATGTTTAATAGATGCCCTTGTAAAGCAGCCTAGGAATAGAGTTGTTGGTATCCCTAGGTGGAAGTGATACCAGACAAAAGTGCTGTCTAAATGATGTTTACATATTCTGGAGACACAATAACGGTATGCTTGTATACTATGAATACAATGAATATATGTAGGCCTACTTTAATACTTTATATGTATACATGTATGTATGCATGGTTGTGTTGGTATGAATGCATGTATGTATTTATCTATGAATATATGTACAGCATGTATATATATATATGTATGCATGTACGTATGCATTCGTGAATGTATGTATGTATGTACGTACGTATATCTTATCTGTACACTAGTATTTATTCACCGCTCTTTTAGTACCTGCTCTAACTTCCCAAAGGCGCTGGAACATATCCAGCACAGGAGTTCTACAACGGTGCATCTTAGCATCCATGGATGGAAATAAATCCTGCGCTGCATCAAAGGAAACGGATGAGATCAGATCCAGCGGAAGACTTGATCCCGAAGGACCGTCCAGCGGTCAAGTCGCCATGCACTTGAAAGCGTTGAACTTGGGAGACCCATTGCTGCAGGACTGGTGAATGTAGTCACAGTCGACCCACAGCTCCCCCTTATAATTGTAATTAGTAATTTCTGTTGCGTCGGTGTCAAATGCACAAAGTATCAAACGATGGCACACCAAAACCAAGCAGTAATCAGGTCAATATCCAGAAGATCAGTCCTTAAAAGAGAGAGGAGCCTATGGTGGATATAAACAATACGAAAGAGGAAGATGAGAACGAAATGACACAAGCGACTGAGCAGAACGGACAGACACAGGGAGAGAGATATTGAACAGAACGGACAGATACAGGGAGAGAGATATTGAACAGAACGGACAGATACAGGGAGATGAGTTGAACAGAAATAGCAACAGGAAATGTTCGTTCACCAAGAACAGTTCTGATGTTTTCAGGAGCCGCATTTAGACTTTATCGATGTATATACTTGAACAGCTGTTTATTACCTCTCAAGAAATTCTCTAATTCGCAAGTTGTTGTTGTTAGACGTGTCTCTAGCAGATGTTTAGAATCTCTCGGAAGAACTGAAACATTGCCACCTGATGAACGGCTATGAAAGGTATACAAGATCACCTGTGTTGATTAGAAACACCGGTTGATGAGGTTTACCTGAGAAACACCGGTTGATGATGCCTGCCTGAGAAACACCTGTTGATGATGCCTACCTGTGTTGATGAGAAACTGGTTGCTGAGACCCGGGTGATCGACATCGTGTATTGTACTGGCAAATATCGTGGCTAGAACTTCAAGATCAGTGAACACATTCTACAAAGACACAGAAGAAAAAGACGGATGACAATCAGTCAATCGATCAGTCAATCAGTCAATGCGAAAATCAGTCAATATGAAAATCAGTCAATGCGAATATCAGTCAATGCGAAAATCAGTCAATGCGAAAATCAGTCAATGCGAAAATCAGTCAATGCGAAAATCAGTCAATGCGAAAATCAGTCAATGCGAAAATCAGTCAATGCGAAAATCAGTCAATGCGAAAATCAGTCAATGCGAAAATCAGTCAGTCAGTCAACCAACAGACCGACCGACCAACCAACCAGCCAATCAATCAATTAATCAATTAATCGTTCAATCAGTGCAATCAATCTGTTGCTTGTAAAACCGTCAGGATATATATGTACGACTGGTCAGAATCGGATAAATTCCGACACAATTCTATTCAAAGTCAAAGGAGGACAGACAAGAAAAGAGATATTAAAAAAACAGATAAAAACAGATAAGATGGATCGTTTCTTTTAAAAACTGTCTTCTGCCTTGGTTCCGTTATTACAGATGAAAGCAGTGGCGGATCCAGGTTTGCTTGCACGGGGGGGCAAGGGCTCTTTCCGAGGGCGCCATGTTCTAGCGTAAATATTGTGTTTGACTTTAAACGATAGGCCTAGTAGCCTATGTTTAAAATAATTCCATTATGTTTAGTAATGTACATGTACATGTAGTTGATCATTTAGTATATACTATTTTAGATAAAACTGTTTCAAAGTGGCAAAATGTTCCGGGACATAATGTTGTCGCAGATTCATCAAGGATTTATATGAATTGCTTTCTACGAGGCTTCATCAGTGCAAAGCGAATGATAGTTGCTTTAGAGTTTAGAGTCATTAGCTCCAGTCAATTCTCTTTCGATTGATATTAGGCCTAATGCCTGTCTAGACAGATGTTCATTTAATCGTCTTGGTGGATCGCAAGTAATTTTTGATTATTTTCAATCTGCTATAAGTTCTTTCTGCAGTAGCCGACGTAACAAAAAGAGTGAGATATATTTAACACATGTATTAAAATACTAATAGATTAATTAGGGCATATAGGTTCGCAACCTCTTTCAGATCACTGCACCCTTATTAATGCAAAGGCAGATCAGCTGCACCCTGGCCTAAATTTCATCTATTTTTCATCGAGTTAGTTCTTTATTTTACTGACAAGCAACGTTCCTTGTATTAGTTAGGCCTATGTGTTGAGCGTTAATCGATGGTAGACGAATACGTGGATCTTACCAGACTCGGAACGGTTCTATCCTTGATAGCTGTAAAGTCTTTACGAACTTCAGAAAAATTAATGGAAGCAGCTACTTCATTATGGTTGATCAAACTGCTGTGGCTTGCTGGATTCAATGACTTGTTCATCTGAAACGGCTGAGGAATCAGTGGCAGTGCCCCTCGAAAATAGCTGTCCTGCACTCCATAGAATTCGCTGCAGATGCTGCTCGGTTCGCACACAACTTCCCAAAACTGAGTTCCACGCAATTTATGTCAAATTTTTTTATAAAGGCAATTTGGAATAGACAACTTGAAGATAATCCGCGACTTCATGACTCAGCGCCATTGCTAAACTAGCCCATAGGCCGCCCTGCAGGCCTTAGACAAAGGTCAACAGGGCGCCTGCCTAGCGCCATGGGAGGCTTCAAGCACACTGAAAACCTATCCTATGGGAAGGATGCGTTTCTTCGAATTCCAAATGCAGAGGTTATTTCACGTGATACCCCTACGCACTATATCAAACTGAACGACAGACAGAGAGAGACAGAGGAAGGGGATAGAGTTGTCGGGTATAGAGAGACGAAACATGACTAGGCCTATACTGAGGACAGCCAAGATCCTTGCACTCACACAGCGGTGATCATTGATGTATATATACATACAGCCTGTATATATAGCATAAATATATAATATTCGGTTTGTGGGCTTTCAGAGACAGTGCATGGGAGAGAACTGACCCCTTCAGCCTCTTCGGCTGCAAGGGTCACCCTGCAGTCCCTCCGGCTGCAAGGGTCACCCTGCAGCCCTCCGGCTGCAGAGGCAATTCATCTCAGAATGGAAACTCGATACCGGGGTATACTGTATCTTGCTGTAAATAGTACATCGAGTGACATTATTTTGTCGTCTTTCATACGATTAAGCCGTCATTAAGACATTAAAAGAGTAAGGGCGCAGATGATAATTTTTTTAGAATTTAATTTTTTCGCCCCTTTTGTCCACCATGACGGGTTTGGTCTTGAGGGGCGCCATTATACAAAGCGGGGCACGGGGGGCGAACCGCCCCCGTGCCTATAGCTAAATCCGCCACTGGATGAAAGATCCATTAAAAGCATCTCCTAATCACAACGCCTGCAGTAGCTTCACCAACATCACTTAACACCAACAGCTCTTAAACGCACAGGCAGGCGAGGCAGCACTCAGCCAGGCAGACAAACAGACAAACAGACAGGCAGGCAGGCAAGCAGGCAAGGCAGGCGCCACGGCAGGCAGGTAGGCAGCACAGAGGCAGACAGAGCTGTTGTGAAGGATCTGTTTTATGAATTAGTTGAGTGGTCAATGTTCGTGAATTGAGTGAAACGTTGGTTTGATGAGGCAGAGAGACAGATAGAGGCAGACACGGACAGACAGAGAGACAGTCAGTCGATGAAAAGCATCGATTAGGTTTCCTATGAAGGTTCTGGATGAATGAAACGTCGGTCTCTCTCAATATTCACCGCAGCGAACGAAAAATCTGTCATGTCTCAATTCTCTATAGTTTTTCTTTTCCGCCGCCAGGGGCGAAAATGTCAAATCCCAATATCAAGTCATTCATACAATACCAGTGCATATTGATATAACTCTCCTTCGAAAGTTCATAAATGCACACACGACCATACGACAGAACATCGATGGCGCTGAACAATTGTGAATAGATAAGAGCTTTAGAGCTGTTGGTGTTAAAGGCTCCCATACAGTAACCGTCTCAGAGGAGGCGGAGGCCCGAAACCGTAGGCCTATTCTCCATGATGCAGGCCAGCGCCATACATGTACATGCAAGGGCGTCACCACGGGCTTCTGAGAGTAAAGACCCTCACTGAAATATCTGAGGACAGATCTGCTTTTGATACCAAGGTTTGACTCTAAATGCCTTAATTGCAGTTTGAATAAGTTCATGGTTGGCTAAAACGTCGCTCACCTGTTGGAAAGAGAGATACACTTTAGCTAACGAATGCGTGAATAGTACAAAATTGTATTCACAGAAGCCTTAATTAGATACCACATTTTGGATCAAGAGGTCTGAATCCCTGTTCAGTACAAGGGTGAATGGCAACAGGGCGCCAGGATATCTGACAAAAAGAAGATCGCGAAATAAAAAATCTAAGGACAATCTGTGGTTCAAACCACACCGAACTGTTTCCAGTTCCGACAAATTCTGAGTTTGAACGGTTCACCACAACCAAAATAGCATTACATGAACAGTTACTGCACTGTAATCAGCTGGTATATTACAGTTAACAGTACCTATGAACTGTAATTAAAAACAGTACAACATAATAAGAATAAGAATAAAATAAGAATCGTCATAATTCTTTCAGCCTCCTTTCATAGGCCTATTACAAACCGTTTGTGAAATGCACGATATACTTGAAGTTTTTGGACAGGGCTTTGACGTTTGAGCGCATTCGAGAAGCGCTGTAGGCCTAGGCCTATGGTTGGCTGGTTTCTTCCGTTTGACCATAGAAATCGTTCGTCAGCGGGCATTAGTTACTTACTTACCTTCTACCTCTAGCACCCACAATGCACCAAAGCGCTCAATTGAAGGCAGCAGCCACCCGTAACAAATGATATTCACCGTCTATTGATATGTAGAACTCTCTACAGTACGAGAGCCCGCAGTTGCTGTACGACCAATCACCAGAGAGTACTACTGACAATCGCTGGAGTGTTATATTGAACATCTCTGTTTTACGTATCAATGCAACTGCCAACACCTGTAGTCGTGCCTTTCCATTCAATCTCGTTCGTCACCTCATCCATTGCCTCATCCATCTACCTGCAATTTGCCGATACATTGACCGATCCCTGCTGAAGTTTTTCGCCTGAAATATATAATCCAGGTGAGTGGCACCAAGGTGAGAGGAGTGTCTTTGCTGGGTTTTTACCTGTAGGGCCGGGAGGTTAAGCAGGACGTGCGCGCACTGCGTTACGTCAGCGGCGTGGATGTTGTTGTGGTAAGAGGCATCCGGATGGTAGTGGCTTTCGACATGCATCAGGTAAGTGACCAGAGTATTCGCAGGAATCTGAAACGTCTTCAGGAGATTACGCTCCTGAAAATTTAAACAGAAAAAACAACCTTCAACAGTTTTTCAGTCGCCGCCCAAAACACACTGCAATAAAAAAAATTATATCAGAAACACAAGAGAGAGACAGACAGACAGTGTGAGAAGGACAGAAAGAAACAAAGAAAAAAGAAAAATATATATATAGAGAAAGACAGAGAGAGATATAGATATGCGCAGATAGACAAACAGAGAGAGTGAGACAGACATAGACACAAACAAGGTTTGTACGTGTTTCCGACGATATTTCATTCATTCAAATAATCTACTACACGAAAATCTGAGACTGAGGTGTGTGAGTGTTTGTGTGGCGTGTGTGTTGTGTGCGTGCGTGTGTGTGTGTGTGTGTGTGTGTTTGTGTGTGTGTGTGCGATGTGTCCCTTCATCATCGTTATCGTCATCATAATCGTCGTTGTCATCATCATCATCATCATCATCATCATCATCATCATCATCATCATCATCATCATCATCATCATCATCATCATCATCATCATCATCATCATCATCATCATCATCATCGCCACCATCAGCCTTCTCCATCTCCCTAGTCCTTATTCACTCGCATTTAACTTTATTTTGCCACAGTTGGTCGTTATACAAATGTTCTCTTACAGTTATTTCTCTTACAGTTACAATTACGTTCTCTTACAGTTACATGCAGTAGCCGGTCGTCGTTGGGACTGGGTGGTCCTACCTTGCATATAGTGTAGGTGACAGCGGTCAGAGGTCGATTGTTGGCCAGTTCAGCCAATCGGAAGATATCGATGCCCCAGATGTCGATGTCATTCATCACCTACACAAACACACACAGATACAGACACAGATATAGACACAGACACAGGCACATATATAGACACAGGTATACGATGAAGAAATCTAAACAGATCCCCAATGAATTTCATTCAATTCCAACTGAGGAACGCGAAAGTGTAGTTGGTAGCGAGCTGGACTGTCAACTGAGAGGTTAGGGGTTCAAATCCCCGGCCGCCAGGGCAGAATTTGTGTCAAGATTTCTGCCAACTCTGTTAAAATGAGTAGGTCTACTGTAACTAAGCGTACGGTACGTTATCAGTGGAAGATAGGAAGGCGAGGGAGAGGACCCTACCACCCTCCCTTAGTTACCGATGCCAAGAAACTGAAGTCGCTAACACTTGATACCCATGGCTGCCTCTTAGACAGGCTTAAGAAGCTGTTTTTATTTTTCTTCCAACTGCTCTCGACATCTTCGACAAATCAGAAGAGAAACCAGAAAAAAGAATCAGCGCACAAGATTTGATATCGTCGACGGAAGGATAGTTTTTTCTATGCAAACAATCTCGACACACTCGGGTTTCCACTTCGCAATCTCACCTGTCACCTGACATTAATCAGGATAATTGAATGTTGCGTCGTCGTCGCTTTCACTGCAGCTAATGCGCTAATTACAGGACACGTAAAAGCAGACAAAAGATCTTTAAAACAAACTCTGGAATCTACGAAAAAGTAACTCACAGTCTACATAGGCTAAGTACATGTAACACGAGAATGCAAAGAAATGGAAAAATATTTACATTAGGAATAACTACGTTAGCATTGCACAGAGAAGGACTACACGCTGCCTATATGAGTGTACACACATGTATATCCATTAAAAACCATTACGATGGCAAAAGAACCGGGTTTTTAGTCACCAGAAACTTTAGAATTGACGGTTACGATTGCGCAAGGCACTTGCAAACAGTCCTGCATTGATGTAGGTATGAGGGATTGCTTGGTTTTATGAACAGAACGCTGGCAGGCACAGTGAAGTCAGACATGTCGAGCAGGGTTAACCCTTGGACAGGTAACCGTCACTACTACGTCAACTGGCGCTAATTCATCACTCCATCCTTTAGGAAGTTTAGGGGTTGATAAACGACTAGCAGCATGATTTGGGTGTTTGATAAGATCTGTGGTTATTGGATTGCTTTCGTCATGTATGTGCCTAAGTCGAACTATCGTCTGACCTCAGAAACCTCTCCTTCTGATGTGTTTCCGTAGAAGCACATTGCATTTCCTGTTAGCATTGATTCATGTAGCTCCGTTTTTATGAAACTCTCAACACTCGCTGCCACATAGATTCAGTGCAGGAACTGCTTTTGTGTCAACAGCCATCATGTGAAATGCATTACTCAGACGTTGTCAGGTGTCGCTCTGCGTTTGACCGGAAGTCCTGTCTGACCGGAAGTCCTGTCTGACCGGAAGTCCTGACGTCACGTGACGATCGTAAATACGCGGACGAGACGAACTGTTTAACGACTGTTGCGCCCCTGGGGACGACTGGCCCCACTAAACAGTACACTTGTTGACCTTTGGTGGGGGTAAGGGTGATAAACAGAGGGTTTGACGGCCGATAAGGTCAATTATGACGAAGCAGCGACGTTGTTGCCGTCACTTCAAACCAGAGGGCGTTTGAATGTCCTCTTCTTAAGATAACTCAGATACCCACAGAACCAAAGGCTGACACCCCGACCCACTTAGCGATAGATCGATGCTAAGAAGATTGACTCTAACACTGAATCCACTATCGCTACCTCCATTGTCCAATCCAAGTGTGATTATTGTAATTCCCTTTTCTTCAACTTCGAAACCGCCCAAATTGAGCATCTATTCTATGCCGTCTAGGCGAAAATCTATACATAACTTTGGGGGGCCAGAAAACCCAAGGGCCGGATTTTTTTGGGGGGGGGACATTAACGGCTTAAGTCTTCACTGGATCCCCCTCTGTCCCACTTCAAAGTTTACGCTAACCTACAACTCAGTGAACTCACTACAATAAGCCACAGTATACCTTCGCCAGAACTCTCCACCATCCGGCCACCCTTCTACCCGATTCGTCATATCTCACTCTGTCCTCCTCCAGTCACTACTCGGCTCAAAATCCAACTGATTCATAACCCACACTGCACTTCAACTTTGGAACAATCTCCCTCTGAATTCCACAATTCTCAGTTCCTCCACCAATACCCAACTCACCCACCATCATCTGCCTCAGGTTCCTTTGCGAACACTTCACCATCCGGCCACTCCCACTCCTACCCTTTATCTGGCAACTGATCATCATAATCCAATCCTCTCCCGTCCCCCCCAGTCACTACTCAACTTATCCAGCCGATCCTGATCGTATACGAAGCCACACTTAGCAAATCAGCACTTTGGACATCTGGAGTTTACGATTAGGATTAGGATTGTGCTTCGGATGATTAAGAGGCAATCAGCTGATTCAGAGGAAGACCTCATAAGAATGAAATGATTCATCTATCTTAATTAATTAATCTTAATTAAACGGATGTGGAGTTAAGCTAAATTATAATGCATAGAGTGGATCTACCTTACTTATTCCGTGGACTCACATGACTGGTTCAGTGGCTTTACCTAAATATGGACATAGATTTGTATTCACCTAATTTGGACGTGCATAATATTATATGAATGAACCTATAAGTACTGATTCCCTGGACCTGGGTTCGGCTGCTGCTGCTGTATACCTGTGCCAGTTCCAGTTCGTCTTCGACTTCGATGCCAAACCGTGGAACGGCGCCAGTGAAGCTATTCGAGTGATGTAGCTTTCGTACACCTGAGATCTTTGACATCGGTGCTTTCTTCTCACCTACAGCAGGAGGACCATCTTCTCTCTCATTCAGCGGCTGCAGCTCCAGGTCCTGCTGCTTATCTGTAACCATAGCAACAGAGGTATACTTAAAAGACTTTAAAAGATGGGAAGAGATTCCAAGGTTCATTGGATCGATAAATAAATAGACACATAAAATGATACATTGTTATCAATGGGCAGCTCTCTCTGTCTGTGTCTGTCTGTCTGTCTGTGTCTGTCTGTCTGTCTGTCTGTCTCTCTGTCTGTGTCTGTCTGTCTGTCTCTGTCTCTCTCTCTCTGTCTGTGTCTGTCTGTCTCTCTCTTTGCTCTTTTAGTTAACAATGACGATGACGACTTTAGCAAGGTAGCCACACTGTGCTCCTCTCAAGCCAGACCTTCAATTAACCCAGTTACGCACACACGCAATCCAGGCACGCGATTGAAAAAATGACCAGGAAGCGCCTCTGGAGGTTTTAAAATGGTGCTATATAAATAGGCATATGTATATCTTCTAAAAACGGAAGATTCTTCAGGTCACTTAATTTTAAAAGCATTGTCTTAATTTAGAATAAGTTTCTTCTATTTTCTTAGATACTTTAAAAACGCAGCCTTTCACGGGACTAGACGCATTTAATAAATCAGACCAAAAGACTACGGAAGGTGTTCAATTTCTGTCAATCAACATCTAGCCCCTCCTCCTACGAAGTGGCTGCGAATCACGACAGGTGAAACGAGGTCGTTTATCAAAAGGGAATATTAATGAGCTGCGGAGTGCTTTGTAGATAGAGCGGAGGGTGATGCTGACCGTGAATCGGTTGACAGATGTAGTTCGTTTGATAAGGGAAGTTGCTCGGCAATCAATCAATCAATTGGACGACGAAGTGAATTATTCAGAGAGAGTGACTGAGAGAGCGCCACGGTCTCCATAGCAAAGAGAGACAGACAGACAGACAGACAGAGACAGAGACCAGACAGAGGCAGAGGCAGAGGAGAGAGAGAGAGAGAGAGAGAGTGTGTGTGTGTGTGTGTGTGTTTGTGTGTGTGTGTGTGTGTGTGTGTGTGTGTGTGTGTGTGTGTGTGTGTGTGTGTGTGTGTGTGTGTGTGTGTGTGTGTGTGTGTGTGTGTGTGTGTGTGTGTGTGTGTGTGTGTGTGTGTGTGTGTGTGTGATGTGTCGAGGAATCGAGGCTCATCGAGGTTCCTCTCAAGATTAGTAATGATGGCGCTGATGACGATAATTATGGCGATGGCGATGGTGATGGAATGGTGGTGTTGTTGACGGTGGTGGTCATGGTGGTGATCAGATTGCGTGTAGGAAATGCGTTTAACGGAATCATTGAGGAAGACATAATCGTCGTTGTCTACTGACCTAGAAACGTGTTGCAGATGTACTTGGAGACCTGATTGCCCGCCCGACTTGACTCAGCAAAATGAGTCAGTTCCTTGTTGAGCATTCGCTTGAACTGTTAACATCATCAAAATGACAACAGACATGAGCAACACGCACACACGTACAACCCGACCAAATGAACAATACAAACATAGTGAGTAACTGATGAGGAAGTTGGTGGAACATTTCGATGTTAAGGGATCTGAAACGGATCATCTTAGGACAAGATTTTGAAAGCGTTCCTTGAGCAATATCAGGTGGAACAGTTCGGATTTCCAGTGGAAGATTTCTCATCATCATCATCGTCGTCGTCGTCGTCGTCTTCGTCGTCATCGTCATCGTCATCATCATCATCATCATCATCATCATCATCATCATCATCATCATCATCATCATCATCATCATCATCATCATCACCACCACCACGACCACCAGACCATCACCAGCACCATTACCACCACCACCACCACCACCACCACCACCACCACCACCACCACCACCACGACCACCACCACCACCACCACCACCACCACCACCACCACCACCACCATCACCATCATCATCATCAGCATCAGCAGCACCACCACCACCACCACCACCACCAAAATAATAGCTTACCACTACATACCAATACTACTGCTACGGCTACTGCTACTGCTACTGCTACTGCTGCTGCTGCTGCTGCAACTACTAGTAATGGTAGTAATAGCATACTAGTAATATTCTCCTATTTTCTGAAATTCCTATAATCCTGAATGATAATTTGGATCAGAGGTAGCATTAATAGTTACTGTTGTGATCAGCAGACATGCTTCATTCTGTTCATTCGGTCTACAACTCTATTGATTGATTAGTTCTGAAGTGTTTCTGATGTGATTCGTCGTTGCTTCAAGCGCACACCTGAACCATTAGAAATGGGGGAGCGGTGGAGTGGGGTGGGGTGGGGTGGGGAGGACAGGTAGAGTAAATCCGCGTCTCATTGTCTTGCTTTTCATTGTATTCGGTCATAATATCACTCGATGAACTAATTAAACATCGGACGAAGGCGATTGTTAACAACATCCCCCAAACGATGGTCGAACGAACCTATAAACTGCCTCAGTAAGTAGCTCTAGCGACTCAAACATCGAGTCAGGCAAAGGAGAGGTTCAAAGGTCATCGAACGATAACAGCCAATAAGTCGAGAACCGCCTGTTACAGTAGCAGTCGACGCTTTAACTCAGACTCAAACAGCTAATCAGCTGAAAGATTAAGGTGACAGATTTGTTCCCACGACGACTCTGAAGGAGGTGTTTAGGTCAGGTCAAAGGTCATTTAGCTGAGGTGTAAACACGACCATAAAAAACAACCACAGACTCTACACGTGACTCCATATTCTACCAATTTGAATCGGTTGTTGTCATTAACCGATCAATAAACGTTGTGGGTCTGAGTGAGAACTAAATGCGATTAATAACTTCAATGGCGCCGGTGTCTCGAGCACCAGGCATCAAACGATGGCGCACCAAAGCAAGCCGTAATCAGGTCAACATCGACAATATCACCCACTAAGACAGAGAGAGGCATCGTATGGTGGATAAGCAATTTGAAAAGGTAACAATTTAGTATAAGTACTGTCATTGAATTTGATTTACCGTTTTGTAAACTATGATCCCCAATTTAAAACAAATCCCTTGATGAACAGGAAGCCAATACAAAGCACAGCGGTTATACGTTCATAGCTTAACGCATTAGTTACGGCTCCAGGAAAGGAAATCTAAACTCTTTACAGTTTCAGCAGTTTTTAAATTGGGATATCGACAAGAAGCGAGTAACAGCAATCAAGGCGACTCCAGACCAATGCGCATGCCAAAGATATCCTTGAAGACATGGACACATAACGCCTAATTCTGCGCATATATCACGAGTGTGAATATACAGTAAGAAGGCCTACAAACAACGATGAGAGACAAGGTATGCAATCAAAACAAGGCCCAAGTTACGAGCAACATCAGCCAAATCAACAAATGAGTCATCCAGTTTTAAAGAGTCAAGCCCGTCCTAATTTCTTAAGTTGTTGTGACCAGTGGCAGAAATTTCAGTTTTCGAATAATTAAGGAGGAGTTTATTGAAAAGCCAGATCGACATGCGATAAATCAGAGAAACGAGGAACCGGGTTATACGGCATAGCAACAAATTCAAACGACAAAGAATGCATAGAACATGGCCAGCACCGCATGCAGCTGGATAAGCTGCATAAGCAAAGCAGGTAAAGGGAAGAGGAGGAAGAGGAGAAGGAGGAGGAGGAGGAGGAAGAGAGGAGGAGGAGGAGGGAGGAGGAAGAAGAAGAAGAGTAGGAGGAATTGGTTAGTCCTAACTCAGTTTCTTGGAAGTCAAAACATTTTTTGTATTCATGACGCGGAGAAAAAGACAAAGTTGATTTCACAGCAATTTACAAGTCAACGAAGACAGGAAAACATCGGTTCTTCCAAGTTCATTTAAATAAACGTATCCGGACAAATCAGGCAGATGGCAGCAAAGAACCTCCTCAGTGTGTGTGTGTGTGTGTGTGTCTCTCTCTCTCTCTCTCTCTCTCTCTCTCTCTCTCTCTCTCTCTCTCTCTCTTCTCTCTCTCTCTCTCTCTCTCTCTCTCTCTCTCTCTCTCTACACACGTATACAGTAGTGTTTTTTACGAGAAACAAATACTACAAGCCGCCAAAGATCCCCAAAACAAAACAAAGCAGTCGCAATGTAGCCTTATAAATGCGACCATTGAGTCCAAAGAGCAACGCTATGACAGACACCTTGACCAGATCAACACTGCAGTCAGTGCATTGCAAGAGGAACAGCTGTAGTCTGCTTTCGAAAGCAATCAACATCCCCCGTCTTTAGGACTCGCCGCCACACACCGAAGAAACTCGCAGCAGTTATGCAAACCTGATGGTCTATAAAAGCCACATAAAGCGATCGGAGAGGAGGCGGCGGCCGCGGCGCTACTCAAGCGTAACGTAGACTGTCTGCTGGCGGCGCAACGCACACGCAATCTGCGCCACACAAGGGACACTTCGCTGCGGAAAAGATTGCGCTGTAAATCGCCGGCGTTGAGAAGAGACGGGCTGCAACGGTCGCGTTGCATGCGAGATCTGAAGCGCTCGATAATGGAAATAAAATCACGGGAGTGGAAAACGACGACGACGAGAGTAGGAGGAGGAGGAGGGGAGGAGGAGGAGCAGGAGGGCAGGGCAGGAGGGCAGGAGGAGGAGGAGGAAGAGGAGGAGGAGGAGGAAGGAGGAGGAGGAGGAGGCAGGAGAGGAGGTGGAGGAGGAGGAGGGAGGAGGAGGAGGAGGTGAGGGAGGAGGAAGAGGTGGAGGAGGTGGGTAGGAGAGGAGGAGGAGGAGGAGGAGGAGGAGGGAAGGTGAAGGAGGAGGAGGAGGAGGAGGAGGAGGAGGAGAAGGAGGAGGGCAGAGAAATAACGCCCCTGATTCAATCCCTTCGGAAGGGGAAAGAACGATTTGATTTATTTCGACCTGACGTGATTTCTCAAATTGAAAAGAGAATCTATAATTATAAGACTGCAATTCACCAACAACGCAACTTGAGTGAACGCCTCTGCATGGTCCCTCTGCATGGTCCCTCTGCATGGTCCCTCTGCATGGTCCCTCTGCATGGTCCCTCTGCATGGTCCCTCTGCATGGTCCCTCTGCATGGTCCCTCTGCATGGTCCCTCTGCATGGTCCCTCTGCATGGTCCCTCTGCATGGTCCCTCTGCATGGTCCCTCTGCATGGTCCCTCTGCATGGTCCCTCTGCATGGTCCCTCTGCATGGTCCCTCTGCATGGTCCCTCTGCATGGTCCCTCTCTCTCTCGAGTGGCGCTATATAAATTTGCATTTACAATTACAATTACGATGCTTCGTTTTACTACAAACCAGATTTTGGACAAATGAATAATTAATACTTAACTATATTTAGAACTATTCTTCGTCGAGTAGCAATTGTTTCGATCGTGTAGAGCTCCTTTCAAAGAGGTCCTTAAGGAGGACATCATAGGAGGATCCTCATGTATACATGGGCGTCCGCAGGAATTTTTCTAGGGGGGGCGCAAACTTGTAAATAGTTGTGGGCCTAAATAGTTTAGTCACAGGGACTAAATAGGGTGTCGAAAGCAACCGATCACTCCACCTGCTACGCTCGCTCCTTCGGCTCTGGCTACCTCTCGATCCTCTGGCGCGGATCCCAACATGCGAAAATATTCATAGAAATTCATTGTCAAAAACTATTATGATAATTAAATTTTATAGGACTGAAATCTGACCTTATTCTTAAAATAACAATTGCAATCGTCTGGGCTTTTGTCCAAACTGATTTATCACTCTATCTATAAATGCGTCTTTGTTGTCTGAATTTTTTTAGTGTAATGCACACTCATCATGCAGAGACCTGATAAACGGGCGTCACTTGTTGTGGAACGAATCCACGTTTTGACCCTCCTCAGCGTACTGAATGATCGTTCTATATGGTGCATGTTGTTACTGGTAGCATATATAGCCAATGCAATCTGCAAAGCCGTTTTGACAGATGAGTAGAAGTTGTTTAAGTTTAACGACCCGTGCGACAACAAAGCTCAATAGATTCACATTCCTCCTTCATCCAGGCTTAGGACTGGTTCCGAAGCGAGCGGTGTATGTTTAAAAAGTCTGGCAGAAAGTGCGTTAGCTGGCATCTAAGGGAAGAATCTGATTACTTAGAGACTGTCGCTCCAGCCAGTGTCAATTATATATGTTTATATATATATATATACATATATACATGTATGTATATAGTGTGTATATATATATTTTATATATATATATATATATAAAGTTCTGACTACGCGGCTTAATGTTATCTGACAGAGATCGGCTTAAAAACAACACGAGAGAATACGATACAAATTAGCCGTATCGGCTAGGACTGGTTCCGAATGAATGCATTTCGCCGTCTCGAGTTACAATGTGACTTTCCAACGTCTCTATGCGTTAAATTTTCAAAAATCCGCCTAAACAAAGAGTCTATAGGTCCAAACCAAAAAATACAAAATTCTCTGCAAATATGCGCAAAATCCAGGGGGGCGCACATGCGTCCCCTTGCGCCCCCCTGCGGACGCCCATGCATGTATACACATGTATACGTTTACATACACACTCAATGACACTCATGCATACAACAAATACATACACGCATACGTACATACATAGCCTACACCTACACACATATACGCATAGAGGACCTATATACACACATGCAAGTTTAGCCCTGATTCAAGGCCTCTGAATGAGATTGAAAATTTGACAGACAGAAGGGACGCAGGACTGGACCGTGGATATAGAACGCTGTGAAGGACCCATGGCTGTGAATAGCCAAGATGAATGATGCTGGCAACGCTGTCTTCTGCAGGTACGAGGCACAAAAGGAACCACTGCAGTGTCCTCTGATCGACTGAGGGATTACGGTAATAATTATGTAGAGCGAGGTCGGATGATACACTGAATATGCAAATGCATGGAACTATAAGACTAAGCTCAAAGACAGCAGCTGCGTCTTTTGTTGTTACAGCAGACAAAGTTTAGCTGAAGACTCGTCGTTAACAGAGCTCGTCTCTCTGACGCCCGGCGGCTTTTGTGTGGCGAACATTTACATTTACACAATGGCACAGTTACAGAAGGTTGCGCTGGATATATAAGCTGCAGAAGAAGGTAGACAAATGCAATAATTATGATGGTTAGGCATAGAAGTTATTGTTCAACCGATATCAGAGCCTTGAACAAACGAAACTGCTCCTCCATTTAAACAATAATAAAACCAAAACAGAATAATACACAGAGATTATTATCAAATCCTCGAATCAATTAACTGATGACTTCTGTAGCGCCACTGTCTAAATAACAAAGCCTCAACGGATGCTGCACCAAAACCAAATCGTAACCAGATAAAAATGCCAAAGATCACTCCACGAATAAACGTTCCACATTTCAGAGCTGTCAAATATCTGTGCAAAATATTGGCAAACATTGCAGAGTACCAAAGAGTCGACGGAAGGAAGGAAGGAAGGAAGGAAGGACGGCTGGGAAGGACGTGGTGCAGCTGGAGAAATGAGGAAACTGGAGTCGGGCAATGCATACTTTGTGAATGACTGAAACGCCAAAATACGTCGTCGTCGCTCAAGGCCTCGTTCCATGGAGACCGCTGCCTCAACAAACAACCATCCAATCCATCAACGGATCAGAACATAATTAAAAACGCCAGAAATGACAAGAAACTCATCAAAAACCTCCAACAGAAAACAGGAGCGGACGTTTTCACTGCAGAATTGCAGAGACCAAAACAGCAGATCATCGAAAATAAAATACAGACCGAAAAATACAGACAGACAAAAAACATCGAAATAAAATATGGACCGAAAATAAATAAAACAAGTAGGCTATGATCAGAAGGCCGACCGACAAAAAATCCAATCCGAAATCCTACAGAGCCTTTACACGTATATATCATCTATTATTATATATTGTCTATTATTGTAATGTACACAGCATCAAGCGATTGTTGATTCTAAGTAAAGCCGAATTCCAGCAACGAAAGCTGTTTAATGAAACGTCAGTTGGCTACAGTATTTCGGTCAATTCCTGGATTTGTTTATATACGAATTCGCCAGCACAGTGAAAGCCAAGCACTGTGAAGCTGGGTTAGTATTTGGATGGGTGACAGTGCATGGAATACCATATGGGGTCCAACAGTCTTCCTTCTCTTGCCAGTTGATAAATGAGTAACAGGGTCAGGTTGGGAGGTTAGAAATCTTACGTACTGAACTGGATATTGACCTGAATAAGGCTTGGTTTTGGGGCGCCACCGGTTGATGCCTTCTGCATTAGACACGGGCGGCGCAATAGAAGTTGCTAATTACAAGCGCATGACGCTCTAGTCTATAGCGGTAAGAAACGATGGAGAGGAAGGAGGATAGTGGTAGACTGTACCTTGCTGGTTGCCATATCACTGACTGATCTGTGTGTCTGGATCGTTTCCAGTTGTTCTAAGCACCAGTCGAGCTCTTCCAGCGTCTCCTTTGCCAACTGTTGGAACTCATCCTCTACAATCGAAACCCAGGTTTCAGTTTAGGAACAGGAAACTATGGTTTTCAAAGATCATCTTCTTCTAACAGGGAGTACTTCATACTTAAGCTACCCAAAGATGTACCATTGTACATGTAAGAATGAATATTGAAGGCTTTAGCAAGTTTAGCGTTAACAGAACTTGTTGCGTACCTCTATAACATATCATTATCTTTTCGTACGTCCCACCTCAGTGGAAGGTCAGTACTATTACGCCAGTGCCAAAGATTTCTCATCCATCTGAAGCTACCGATTTTCACCCTATCTCGGTCACACCAATTCTTTGTCCGTTATTGGAAACATTTATAGTGCACCGTTTCTTCTACCAAATTCTGCTCGAGCCCCCACTTTTAAAATCAAGATTTCATGGACCAATGCGCCTTCTGACCTGCAGGCTCCACCTCAGCAGCACTGATCGCCTTGACCGACAACCTTACGGATCTACTAAGAGACAATAAATTCGTACATCTAATTGCCCTAGATTTCACAAAAGCCTTACCAAGCTGAAAAACTAGCAGTGCTGCAAATTCCAGACTGCTTGTACAATTGGATAATTGCCTATATTGGAGATCGGGGTCATGAAACCAAATACAATGGTTTCATTTCCGCCATTGTTTGCATCAATGCCAGTATTGTTCATGGGTCGGGTCTAGGCCCAGCCAACTTTATTACAACAATTTCGAAACTTAAAGCGGCCCACCCAGAAAATAGGCCTATCAAATATGCAGACGATACTTGTCTACTGGTACCCTCATCAAACAATGCCACAGTGGCAAACGAACTTGATCATGTGTCCCAATGGGCCGAAACTTGTAACCTTAAACTAAATAAGAAAAAGACCTTTGAGATGGTGATCAGACGGCCGAGGGGGCGTGCAGGGCATGACACTGTTCCGGATGTCACCCCGGGATTGACTAGGGCGTCGAGCCTCAATGTTCTAGGGGCTACATTTACAGAAGTTCTCAGCTTTGAGCCACATATAACCCGAATATGCTGCAAGGCAAGACAATCAATGTATGCCCTAAGCATTCTCGTTGCGCATGGCCTCAAGGGTCCGCAACTTTATGATGTAGTACGTGCAACAACAGTGGCTCGTTTACTCAACGCTGCCCCGGCCTGGTGCGGGTTTGCGGGACAACAGGATAGATGCTAACTCCAGTCAGTAATAAGCAAGCTAATCCGCCTCCAGTACCTCCTGACGACTACCAGACATTTGAGCGACTTTGTCTTGAAGCCGACACCCGTCTTTTCTCTGCGGTCCTGAAGAACCAGGGCCATTTACTGCATAGGTTACTTCCACCAAAAGCCCCAACAATATACCCTGCGACCGCGATCGCACGACAGTTGCCTCGGAGTGCGGATATGCAATTGGTTTAATAAAGAATATACTTACTTACTTACTATTTCATCCTGCACCATCCTACGACCACCATCGCTTTCCACCTTAGCACCACTCCTTTCCTTCCAAACCATGACCTCACGGAATCCAATACAGCATTGAAACTGACCCAACGACTCGCCTTCTGAATACCTCCGTTGACTACATTATCGCCCAGTGAGTAGACTGGCCAACCTAACGCACCGGTTGTGTAGCATTGAGAAATTTAGTAGATTCGTATTACAGTTCGCTTTGGTAGCTAAAGCCATGAAAGGTCAACATTACGCTGAATTTCTAGGCCAGGAACTTAATTTTGCTATGAGAACATAGTTTCATCTAGAAATGACCAATTGTGGAAGAGCGATCCGTAGCGTACAATAATTATGTCTGATATGAGAATAGATTTAAAATACTGAATAGGTGATGAAAGTCACCTGACAACTTTGGTGAATCGTTTGAATTTGATACATCTGCTTCCGTAACAGTATGCAAAGACTTTGACCTGCAAACAAATCATCACCGATGAATGTTCCAGATGAGTCAAAAGAAACTGCTACTGAAACTGCTAACGTCTTATCTCTTTATACAGATGTTTTCGATAAACTTGAAAAAGTAATGTTTGCAATCAGTAGGAACAACACACTTAGATATCAATTTTCAGGTAACAAAAAACCATTGCTGTTGCCTACAGACAGATAATTACTAAACCATTCTCAATTTCTGTGCACGCCTTTCATTAGGCTAATAGCGAAAACACGAATTTCTCAAAATCCCCCCCTTTAAACCTTTCTCTTTCGCGCCGTTCCAACTCCAAACAGCATCTACAGTTCTGTCTTTCCAATCATCTATCTGTCTACCTTTCAGACCTTTTGATCTCAACCTGGAACCATACCTTAAACATCCTGATTACGTTTTGACTGAGCGCCTGTGAGGGAACAGATTCTCAAAACTTTTCTTTTTAGACTCTGAAGCAATCTGGAGACAATTATTAATGTGGTCATACAATCTGAAGTACTTATACACAACGGTCTAGTAGCAGGCGACAGTTTATGCGACTTGACACCAGACAGTTTATGTCTGCAAGCACCCAGGCACTTAACTTGACTTAAGTGTCTGCTTCGAGTTGTCTCACTATAGACACGGTCATTAGTTCTAAGAGTATAGCCCTGTGTTTCAACATCTTTGTGAGACTCTTTAAAGGCAGTCGCTCGTTTACCACACATATCTGTCAACGTATCAGTCTTCGATGGTGCTAATGCAGAACTGGTCAGACACTGCAGCAGAAACCAATCTAACTCCCTTCAGACGGCCCTCAATGGAACTTCAGCCGCTGTAGAATACAGACTGATTCGAGTGTCGTTGTGAAAAGAAATTGCGACTCATTTACTTCTGACCCGCTTTTCAAACAACTTTAGTTCTAAGAGTGTAGTCAACTAGTCATGTGTTTCTCAAACAAAGGCAGGAACCTCTACACATCAACATGTGCAGCAGTGTTTTTTTTAATGTGATGGATGTTCATTTCGGCCCACCCCAAAGACAAACTCCAGCATGCATGGTCCTGACCCAGTTGAAGGCCTGACATTTTGGACTGAAGGAAGCGAAGAGGAATAGACCGCATGTCTACTAGACATGCGGTCTACTACTCCTCGTTTCCTTCAACCCAAAATGTCAGACCATTTATAATTCCCCAAAAACGTACAACTAGCTGAGATAATGATAAAGCCCAACTATCAACTGAAATATCGGACTAAAGCCACCTCGTCTCAGAACCAATGCATAAAGGCTTCTTTAGTGTCACCACCGCATTGCAAAAGACATTGATCGATGGTCGCTGATATTATTAAGCAAATACCTTTCCAAGGCATAATACATGCAGTGCATGGGACTGAAACGGTCCAGATGATGAGACCCGGATACAGGCTACTGAGGATGCTAAGCAACCCGATAAAGATGGAATTTCTTCTCAGAGAACTTGCCCTATCCACCTGGTGTTATAAATGGATATAAATCAAGTTCCATGAAACTTTAGAGCAACAAGAGAACAACTTGTTAATTTTGTTGGTGACATCCAAGTATCTTCCTCCTCAACAGAAGATGTTAGCAATGAGACAGAAAGTTCCGTCAACGAAATCCAGAGAACTTGGACGACGTGAATTGGGAGGAAACTGCGATGATAGGCTGTGAGGCGAAGAAGCAGGACCTCGCGTATACAAATATTTAAAAATCTTTATAACGCCTTTCAAGTACTTAACAGAAGCGCTTCTTGCTGGCCGAAATGACGTCATAGAGTTCTACAGGAACAGGTGTGTCTGCGCAGCTAATTACTGACAACACTACTGTTTTATTTTATTCGTCTTCCAATTGTTAGACTGCTTGCATGAAAGTGCTTACTTGACATCTGAGACGGCGGTTAGTTTGACGTAATGAGTCCTGACTCTGCGAAGACTGTGAAGGATCTGTGCAAACGGAGTGACGATCTGGTCATCGCCATGTCTAAAACGATCAACCGACATCTATAAAAGATCAACCGAAACATATAAAATATCAGCCGAAATAAAAGATCAATCGATATAAAAAAGATCAACTGAAATAAAAGATCAGCCGAAGTAAAAGATCAACCAAAACAAAAGATCAGCCGGAATCACCTTCATGAGTCTAAACCTCACCTTTAACGAAGTAATGACAGTCAATCAGTCAGGCAGCCATTGAGTCAGGCAGCCAGTCAGTCCTTCAGTCATTCACTCAGTGAGTCTGTTATTCAAACGTCTATTCAATCGTTGAATATTCAAACTTCCCTTCGATAAAAATCGAGTCATTGACTGACAGCCCAAATAATTACAAACAATCTGCCTTAAATACAGCAATCTACATTTCGCCAGTTTAACTTCGCCACGAGGGCAATGGGCATGCTCCTCTCTCAGTTCAGCCAAGCAGTCGATCAAGAACATTTTCAGAAGAATCACTTCCTCAAAGACCCGTTACGTTAGATGTTCTCTTCAGCCAATCATCCAGAGAAGAAGGCGAAGAGCAGTGCCTTGTCTTAACCCTAAGAGACAACCATGAGTATAAAATTACAATGACTTAGCATATAAATAAGGGAGCAGCGTGATCAGTCCTCTCCCTTACTCCATGATCTTCCCAACGACGTTCCATGAAACCAGCTTACAGATGAGTTTTCTGGGAAGCGCTTAGTTCAATAGAAACCTCGACACACCCTTCTATAGGGGATTTGAACCCCATGGCTTCTCTGACTTGAAAGTCAAGTCCATTAACCTGTGTCGTCTATTGCACAAAACCAATCATCTTTCGGACTAATGCAGAGTAACATCTGACGTTGACTGAAACGAACGATTGACCATTAATTCCGCCTCCAACAAAATTGCCGTCTTTGAATATAAAGCGACAGTAATTCTGGATTCATTGGCGGATTATGTTCCAGTTAAACTCGGAGATTGCATCAAGCGCCAAAGGAAGTGGATTTATCGGCGGAGTTAATGGCCAACGAGGACGAAAGGGAGTCTCTTATTAGCAGGAATGGTGACATAAAATATCAACTGACTTAGGAAATATCAAAGGCACACTACACTTGAGCTAAGAAATATCCAGGGGCGGATTGCGAATTGCTGTTGACAGCAGTGAGGGAGAACCATGACAGGACTCCGCCACTGCTTGCTTTCTGACAGTGCCAGTCCCAAGCCTGGGAAAAGGAGGAGGGCGACGTTAAGTTCCCTCTTTCCTTACCACACAGCTAGTCGTTATATAAATGAGGGTACAGGAGCAAAGTGCACTGACAGAAATGTCTCTTTATTAGCAGGCAGACAGTTTGAACCAGCGAAAGTTTGTTAAGTTCCCTCTTTCCTTCAAATCATACCTGTTCGTTATATAAATGAGGGTACTATTAGGGAATGCAAACCCGGGTCTGAAGGAAATACCCGGGTTACCCGGTGGATTCAACCCGAACCCGGGTTTGAACGCGATTGAAACCCTGGTTCAACGGGTTTGAAAATCGTAACTTTCACCGTCCTTCACGGTGTGAAACTCACAAATGCAGAGTAATGGAAATATAACGATAATAGTGGTTGATAACGGGTTTACGTAATACAACTTCTAACTACTTATTTATCGCTCATTCCATATCTTTATTGCTGACTTCGTATGAGTGTGAAACTCCATTTCACACGACCAGTGACTAATGTTGAGTGTTTTGACACGTCGGCGTCGTAGCTTCTGAATTCGTAAATAATAGCAGTAAACTGTTTTATTTTAATTTAGTGATTTCAGACACAAATCCAAACAATGTCTAAATCAGGAAATGTAAAGGGTGGTGTTTGGGATCATTTCGTTCACGATTCTGAGGGCCAGACGGCTCAATGTCAGTTATGTAACTCGCAGCAAAAATTGCCAGCGGTGCAACAAGAAATTATTCATTCATTCATTCATTCATTCTGGAAATTTATATAGCGCCTCTGGAGAAAACTACTCAGAGGCGCTCCCAGCCCAGCCACGGCAAAAGTAAAAAAGACTTGAGTGATTTATGCATGGCTATTCATCTCGGGTCCAAGCCTGCTGAAACACAAGGTCTCTTTGGGTGACCCCTGTCGTTCTGACGAAGCCAATGACGGTAGGCCTCTTAGTCCAAGCACAATCACAGGCAGCGATATGTCTCCAAAGCAGCATCTACTTTAGTAGGCTCTGCCAAATTGGGTTGCAGAGTAACGATGACTAAATTATATTCTGAAAGCAAAATGGGCAGGCACTGGAATGGCCTAAAGCTGAGATGTAGACGCTTAAGGTGTCATTTGACAATTATTTTTATGGGCCTATGCAATGTTTCTTTCAGACAGAACGCTCCGGAACGGCATTCCGTGAATTTTTAAAGCTGCTAACAATTATTTTATTTACTTACATTTTTAACAAAAATTATTTAGTTAACTTAATTTCATTTCAGCGTTTTCAGTGTTTATTGGTATTCAAGATGCTATAAAATTAGAGGCTCAGGTTTAGGCCTTCGGAACCCTTGCAATGTCTTCCATAACTGTTCTGGAATTGTTCAGTTCCGGAAGTTTTTATTGAAAATCACTGCTTATATAAAACAAAATATCACGATTATCCTAAAGTTTTCTTTTTATGCTAAATTCTTGACTGTTGGAGAACGTTGGACTTGTAGCTGCATACGACGACGTTGTTCTTACGCAAGAAATAGTGCAGTAATAATATTTATCATGTAAAATTTGTTGGCCGTCCAAACCCGGGTTACCCGGGTTTTCACGGCGGTCAAACCCGAAACCCGGGTTTCGAAAAAAGACCCAGGGTTTGCATTCCCTAGGTACTATTATAGCTAAATTCTCTCTTTTCCACAATTCATACCTTGTTCGCGGGGTAGGTACTGGTTAAGTTACCTCTTTCCAAAGTCATTGTGAGATAAACACTTTACTATGGTACGTAATTATCTGTGGATGCACTCTGAAGGCAATAACTGTGGATGCAATCTGAAGGAAGTGTCTATAGTGGTAGAATTGCGCAACGATGTTGCGTTGGAATCTCTTCGACGGCGTAATGCAATATTGCAAAGTCATCATAGTAATGCTTGTGGAAAGCTCCGTTGTTTTCGCAATTTCAAGAAGAAGCGAGTACTGTTGTGTACGCTGCACAACTATCCTGTCGTGGCTGGGCCGGGAGCGCTCCTGACCTCTGAGGGTCAGAGGATGAACCTTCCTCAAGGACAGAACCTCGCCTCAGAGCTCCTCCATGCGATCCAAGTCCTCATCAGATACCGAGGTTCGTCCCACGAGTTCAATGTTTAACACTAAAGTCTTAAGTGGAGATCATACATTTGAGAAACTCAACAGCATCATATAAATGACAGAAATCCGAGCAGTAAAGATTCTCATAATGTATGTTTGCTGGCAGACGGACAACAGCTCGACGCTGTCTGGTCACTTATGTACAGCTCTGCCATGGCTGCCAATTGCCAAAGAGCTGGAAAACGATCAAAAGCGGAACTCAGACTGCCAACTCTACAGCGAACTAAAACGATCAACTGAGTGACAGATGAAAAACCGAGAGATACAGAGAGACACACACAGAGAGAGACATATATATATATATATACAGACAGAAAGAGAAACAGAAAGAGAGACAGAGAGAGACAGAGAGAGACAGGAAAGGAGATAGGGAGGAGACAGCCTCTGACGTCAATGGGACGCAATTATCTATCCATAACCCTCGGCCGACCATATGACACAATTTTCCCTGTTCGTTATGTTATACATGTAGCATAAGCGACGGCGGATGTCTGTCTGTCAGACCAATGCCATACAATCCGAACAAACGGTCCATGTGTTGGAAATTGGTTTTGCAACCGAAGAAAGAGTTTCACGTCGTATACAAGTCTCCTCTCCTGAAAAGAGGCGATTGTTGTAATAAGCGAATGACTGCATTCGTAGAACTGCATCAAAACAGAATCTATTGATTTCAAATGCGTAAATCCAGATGAAATTATGTCAAGCCATTGTGTCCAGATTGAATATACGCCAAGACCGACGTCGAGATAACAGTTTGAAGCAAAGTGTGTCACCAAAGCCAAGCGGTGAGGGTGAGAGAAGTATATATATAAATATATACTAGAGCGAGCCAATCTATGGTATATCCTGCCCTTACGTCATAATCGAGAAATCGACGTCATCATCGACGTTTATTGCGTGGACAAGTCACCAAACGTCATGCAAGCTTCATTGTACAACTTCAGCACCGTGCGACCTGAAGGAAACATACGTCAAAGGGTCTCTAGCACTTACAATATATCTCATTGGTAGGGACCAACTGATCAAATGCACCGTAATCCTTATGGCAAACGACCAATTATAGGGACTACATTACATATGCAAAGAGCACCACCAGACAAATTCAGTTCGTGTGTTTAACAATTAAAGTTCTGGTCCTCAAGTAACAAAATCCAAGTCACTTAAAATAGGTCAGTGAAAACAAAAAATATTACGACTGACAAATTCCCAGTGGAATTCTTCCAGGCCGATTATAAATTCCAGTTTCTTCAAACGTGCACCAGTCATAAAAAAACGCCAAGCTGGACTGCAGCTTCAAAACCAAAGCAAGTGAAAGGATACTAATACACAGTAGAAAACATTCTTCACACAGTCAAAACAAAACATAAATGAATAAAATAAAACGACGACTTCTCCAGCCATGAATCAAGTCTACTCTTCCGCTGCAGGATCAAAACAAAGACTGTCTTATATACTGTTATAAGACGAGTCTCTAATTCCGTGATAACAGAGGCCAACAGATGGTCCATTGAAACAGGTCTGACAGGAGCTGAGAACTTAAGCAATATGTAAGTATGTCTAGACACTCATAGGCTACGCATTTAAAGCACCTCATACATGCGCCACTGATCCAGATTAAATACATTTTAAGACGGCTTTAGGTTAAAATGTTTACTGAACGGAGCTAAGTGCAACGGCACACATGTACAACAGAGGACTGTTCTAAGAGAAAAGTCCAAGACATAGAAGTCCATAGAAGGTCCAAGACATTGCCTTGAGTTGATGTACTAAGCGCGGCGCCCGGATATCTCCACGAGCGCAACGGTCCCTTGAGACTGGAACGTGAAAATCTTTGACCGTGCGGTGCCGACTAACAACTACTGAGCCTGGTTAAGAGTTGGATGAGTGAGTATACCATGCAACACGAATTCGAATCGACCTTTCTTAGTAACGCTATTGATGAGTGTCGATGTCAGTTTGGAAGTAAAAACGGTTCTCGTTATGTTTGAACTTCAACTGAAATTTATCGAGACCATGGACAACAGAGGCCAACAGATGCATCCCTGTCAACTACTCCACATGGGACCCATTTGAGTCCATATTCCCATATGGAACCCATACAGATCTCATACCAAATGTCCCATTAAATGTTCATAGGAATGCTAGCAAGGATTTTTTTAGAAGATCAAGGATCTATTTAGGCTATATTTGGGGAGAACAAGGCTAGTACATATTGGGGAGATCACGGAGAGCACATTGTCATATTATAGGGGGAGATGAGTGCATATTTGGGGAGACCAAGGACCCATATATAAATATTTGAGGAGACGAGTGCATATTTGAAACGGATATCCAATAGCAAACATCGAGAGATATGACAAAACGTCGTCAACGCAATTGCCAACTGATCGTTCTCCGTTGCGTCCATCATTGCATTCTCTGCCTCTCTGTCTCTGTCTCTGTCTCTGTCTCTGTCTCTCTCTCTGTCCATCTCACGCTCCATGCCCGTCTCAAAGACAACTCGCTCTCTGGCATCGCTCAGCCCCCACAGCCACTGCTGCTGCTGCTGCCACAGCCACTACTGCTGCCACTGCTGCTGAGTCTGGCATCGTCCGTGGCATCCGCTATTCAGTGGAGAGACAGCCTCTCGCCATTTGTCAACTGCCTCCGTTGCATCCGTTCCATCTAATCCATACAAATGATGGGACGGAGGACGGCGGCCTCCTCCATGCGCACTCTCTCACCTACACACCATTCCAATCAAACTCCATTTTTCCACCGACAAAAACCACTCGCCTCTCCAAATGAAGGACTAACATCCAGCAATGGGAGACGCAAAACTGGAGCTATGGGTGGAAAGAGATGAGCAAGAGGGGCTTATAAGGGAAAAGGATGGAGATAAAGAGGGCGCAGGGAGGGATGGAAAGGGAAGCGAAGGACGGAAAGAGCGGCAGGGAAGAATTGTGAGAGGAAAGGATAACAGACAGGGGAGAGGAATGGGATAGACAGGAAGAGACAAAGGGACACAGACAGTAGGACAGAATGAAGGGACCGATAGGGCATGATGGGATAGCGGCAAGAAGAGGGCAGGCACTGGCAGGGACGGACAGAGGGCTAAAGCAGATCCACAGGAGGTTCAGCAGCATTGGCTCCCCTTCCTTATTTACAGGGTCTCTACTTTGACATGGCGCTGCTCTTTGGACTTGATCTCTGTGTATACCTGAGGGAGCTTTGCTGTTCCACCCTATGTGAACGAGGTCACCGCTCTCTCCGCTCTTCTGCGCAGGGCGAGCTTATTGTCCCTTACGCGTGAACCTCTATCAGGCAGCAGCGTACCTTCTCGGTCGCCGGCTCCGCGGTCTGGAATGAGCTTTGCGCTTGATGCCTAGGGTTTTTGCTGATACGTTTTATTGTAATCTCAAGGCTGTCCTTTTTTGAGCCGGGGTTGGGTCGGGAGCGCTCCTCAGTAGTTATCTTAAAGAGGCGCTATATAAATCTACAATGAATGAATGAAATTTCCGGTGTGAATTTAAAGGGGCAGATGGAGAGGGACAGACAGACCAAAGGTGCAGGAAAGGATGGAGGACAGAAAAGGATGGAGGAACCGATGGGAGAAAGGATGGAGTGACAGAAAAGGATGGAGGGAGAGACGGTGGAAAGGGTTGCGTATATAATATATATATATATATATATTATATATAGGGTATATTATATACGCCTATCAATTGAACGTCACGTCTGCTGCTAGAAGTGACGATGGCAGATGAATTCGACGAGGGATCGGTAGCATTGCAAATAGACGACGCAGACAACACTCGACGCCATATCTATAGATAGCAGTGGAATGAACGAACGAGAAGAGATGGAATGATTGCATGGTCGTCGTCGTCAACTTCAAACATGTCAAATTACAACCGATGACGACAATAGCAGCAATGACGACGACGTCATCCAGGCAACGTCATCCAGAAAGCGTATTCAGATATTGAGATGGAGATCAGAGAGAAGACACGACGAGAGCCTACGCTGAGAGAGAGAGAAGAGTGAGACGCTAGAGAAAGCGCTTTTGATACGCTAATGTCTTTATCTGTCTGTCTGTCTGTCTCTCTCTCTGTGTCCCTGACTCCCTGTCTGTCTTTCTGTTCGTCTCCTTTGATGCTTATAATCGACGATGTATATCTCGAGAGACATCTGACTAAGCGGAAAACATGATCCCATTGACGACGACAACCTGGAATTGAAAGCAGCGGCTGGATGGAGGAAACTCTCTCTCTCCTTCGGGATAAAAACACTAAACCGAATTCCACTTCCTCCTCATCCGCTGGAAATGTCTTTCTGACAGGAGGTCGATCAACACTCTACCACTCCTCATCGAAAAGCATCAAACGAATGGAGAACGATTTTTACGATCGTTGACTGCGCCAATTAAGAAGGGGCAACGACTTCGCTTTCGAATGAATTCATTGTTAATCAACCGAACACGTTGTTACAGTGCACGAAAAGAGTGCATTCCAAAGTGAGATTTGTCACGAACGAATCGATTAGAACCGCTGTGGCATAACCAATGAGCACTCAGGTACACCAGTGACCACGATGAGCACTCATACACCAGTGACCACCGATGAGCACTCAGGTACACCAGTGACCACCATTGAGCACTCAGGTACACCAGTGACCACCATTGAGCACTCAGGTACACCAGTGACCACCAATGAGCACTCAGGTACACCAGTTGCCACCATTGAGCATTCAGGTACACCAGTGACCACCAATGAGCACTCAGGTACACCAGTGACCACCATTGAGCACTCAGGTACACCAGTTGCCACCATTGAGCATTCAGGTACACCAGTGACCACCAATGAGCACTCAGGTACACCAGTTGCCACCATTGAGCAATGAGCATTCAGGTGCATCAGTGAATATCATTCTGTTCGAATGAGGTGTGTATTGTCAGACTGGTGCACAGCTGGCGATGTTTCTTGGAAGAGGTGTTATATAAAAATGAGCTAACGAATTACACAATTGCAAATCAACGGGCAACGAACGGCTGAAAAGTTACAGCAAGAGGAACCAGAGAAGACCTCAGAAGGATCGTGCGAAAACAATTCACGGCTGATAAAATGCAGGTGACAACATGCACAGTTGATAGCATGCACAGGTGATGAAATGTACAATAGCTGCAGGTGATAAACTGCACGGCTGATAATGAAAGCAGTCAAAGAAAATAACCAGAATTCAGATGAAAGCGTGACCACTTCATTTTTTTCCCATCAAGATCGGTCTACGATGATATAAAGAGAAAAGAAGAAGAATATAGAAGGAAGACAAGGATGATCCATGCAAAGCCACAAGGACACAGATCCACGCAGACATACACAGGCAAGCAGACAGACCAAGACAAGATAGACAGATAGGCAGAGAGAAGGACACAGACAGATATAGACAAACGATGAAGATAGAGAGCCTTGATCGCTGGGATTCCATTCTGGCGACTTTAATGGATTCTGCTCTGATTCCGCTTTCTCTTAAAGCGACCTTCGCTTGAAATCTTTGACATTACTACATCATGTATAACAGAGCAATAGAAGTCATTTGATGAAAATAGAAATAGAATGATGGAGAGGCAGAGAGACAGATAGGAAGACAGGTAGATAGCCGCAAAGACAGAAGTGTATAGGCAGGCAAAGGCAGGAGGACATAAGAACATGCACAAAGATATCGCGAGAGAAAAAGATAGAGAGAGAGGAGAGAGAGAGAGAGAGAGAGAGAGAGAGAGAGAGACAGAGAGACAGAGACAGAGACAGAGACATATACAGAACAAGAGAGAGAGAAGAGAGAGAGACAGAGACAGACATACAGAGAGAGAGAGCAAGAGAGAGAGAGAGAGAGAGAGAGAGAGAGAGAGAGAGAGAGAGAGAGAGAGAGAGACAGAGAGAGAGAGAGAGAGAGCAAGAGAGAGAGACAAGAGAGAGAGAGAGAGAGGGAGAGAGCAAGAGAGAGCAACAGAGAGAGAAGGGGAGACGGAACGAGAGAGAGAAAAAAGACACAGAGACAGAGATGTACATAGAGAGCAAGAGAGATAGAGACGAGAGAGTAATTAGAGATGTGTGTATATACTAACTGTTCGCTTGGGTTGGTGCTTGATCCGAATCGGTTAAAAGACTTTGGCAGGAGACTGAAGTTGCTGTCTGACCGATAGAGAAAGGACTCTCTTCGGTGGGGCAGAGAATGGATGGCCAGACCCGTTGGAGACGATTCATCTTCCCCTGAAGCCAACGATCCAACGGTCGCCGCATTCTCAACGTCAAAGCTGCAAAGCAGAAAAAAACCACACAACCCATTAATTCATTACTAATTAATTACATTCTATCCGATGCTTAAGTAAAGCACTAATGCTAGTACGGGACACGGTGGCAGATTGGTTGAGCGCTCGCCTTATAATACAGAGTGTAAGGGTTCGATCCTCCTCGTCTCAACCAGACGGTTACTGGTGTGCAGGGACCTTGTAAATGTAGGAGAACAATGCTTTCGCAGCTGCTTGACATACAGTCTCCCCTCTCCCTCTCCCCTCTCCCTCTCCCTCTCCCTCTCCCTCTCCCTCTCCCTATCGGTTGATGTCTTGTGCATAAGACATTGGCTCTGCAGACTCTATAGAAGTTAGTAATGAATAAATAATAATGCAAATGTTCATGTGATGCGTGCTTATTTCATGGGGGACGACTTCTGTGAAATCCACAATCCGTAGTATATGCTTTGTCGACTTCTATAGCGCCAATATGATAAACATGATGAAATGGCAACAATCGATCTGGTCAACAGAGAAAGCCAAAGCCAAAACCAGAGCGATTGTTCAGGTGGAAAGCAGCCACAGAGACAGACAGACAGACATCCAGTGGAGTAGAAGGAGGAAAAGCTAATTTAGCATCGAAGACTCGGCTGATTACACACAGAGCAGAACAATTAAGAGATCGGTCTCAGTCTCAGCCTCGGCCTATATGCTCAATGTCGATTCTCCCTCTCTCTCTCTCTCTCTCTCTCTCTCTCTCTCTCTCTCTCTTTCTCTTTCTCTTTCTCTTTCTCTCTCTCTTTCTCTTTCTCTCTCTCTACAGGTGCACTGGGTAGCTGCGTGGTCTGCTGCACGTCTACAGACACCAGCGATTGTCAGGGAAGGTGTCAGTTGAGAACAGACCTTAAAGGCGGTATATAAATATATTCATATAATAGGTAAAGGTAAAAACTAGGTCCTTCATTAAAGCACAGAACCACTGCAATTAACCTGGAACATGATTATAGCCCAATTTTCCTAGCTTCTTCTTAAAAGCTGTGATAGTGTCCACTGAGACAGTACTATCATCCAAACTATTCCACAAATCTACAACTCTTGCACTGAAGCATTTCTGCCCTAATGTCCCTTTCGGTTTCTTAAATAATTTATACCTATGTCCCCGAGTTGCCTTGTTTGGTGCTAATTCAAAAAACTTCTCCTTCTGCACTGCCTCCTTTCCAGTAATAATCTTGTAGGCTTCAATTAGGTCTCCTCTGCTCCTCCTTCTCTCCAATGTTGTTAGTCCACACCTTTTCAACCTTTCTTCATATCCCAAATCCTTGTAGCCCCAAATCATTTTTGTAGCTCTTCTTTGCACCTTCTCCAGCTTTTCCATGTCCTGTTTCAGGTAGGGACTCCATACCTGGATGCAGTATTCCAACTGTGGCCTAACCAGTGATTTGTATAACCTCAATATTGTATCCTTGTCTCTGGTGACTATTGTCCTTCTTATCATGCCTAAAGTCGAGTTAGCCTTTTTTGATGCTTCAGCACATTGCCTAGAGGGTTTTGCACTCTTGTGCATAATCACTCCCAAGTCCCTTTCTTCCTCACTCACTTTCAACACCATGCCCCCCATTTCATATGAAAACTCGCTGTTTCTCTTCCCCATATGCATCACTGAGCACTTTTCCACATTAAAGAGCATCTGCCAGTCCTGTGACCATCTGAACATTCTTCTTAGATCTTCCCGTAGTATCTCCGCTTCTTTTTCATTTCCCACTGCTCTACATAGTTTGGTATCATCTGCAAATTTAGAAATTTTAGATAAAATCCCATCATCGATGTCATTAATAAAAAGTACGAACAGCAATGGCCCAAGCACTGATCCTTGTGGCACTCCACTTAGCACTGTCGTCCAGCTAGAATGTTTGTCACCTATGCCCACCTTTTGTCTTCTTCCTGATAGCCAGCTTTGAATCCATGCTAATACCTGCCCTCTAATCCCGCATGCTTGCAACTTCTTGGCCAGTCTTTTATGAGGTACTTTGTCAAATGCCTTGGCAAAATCTAAGTAAATTACATCTACAGGCTTTCCCTCATCTATCCTCTCATAGACTTCCTCAAAGAATTCCAAAAGATTTGTCAAACACGAGCGACCTCTAGTAAATCCGTGTTGACTGCCCTTAATAATGTTATGCTCATTCAAGTGTCCCACTATATTATCCTTAACAATTCTCTCCATGACCTTACACACAACACTGGTTAAACTTACTGGTCTGTAGTTACATGGTTCACTTCTGTTTCCTTTTTTAAACAATGGCACTACAAGAGCATCTCTCCATTCCTGTGGTACAACTCCAGTCTGTATCGCTTTATTAAAGATCTGTGCTAATGCCTCTCCAATTTCTTCCCTCACTTCATGTAAGAATTTAGGATGTAGTTCATCTATTCCTGGACTCTTGTCAGTTTTTAACCTTTTCAGCTGTTCCACCACATTTTCCTTAGTGAACACTATCTGTGTTAGTCCTTGACCACCACTCTCTAAAAATGCTTGGTTGGGTTCAGGGATGTTTCCTAATTCCTCCAATGTAAACACTGAGCTGAAATATTTATTAAGCGTTTCAGCAGCTTCCACATCATCCACAATAACTTCTCCATTCTCCTCTTCCTTTTTCAATGGCCCTACCCTTTCTTTCCTTTTCTGCTTGCTTCTCACATAGTTGTAGAAACTCTTGCTGTCTTCTTTTACATTTCTTGATAACTTCTCCTCAAAGCTTTTTATTGCTTTCCTGTTTGCATTATTGCATATGTTTCTTTTATTCACATACTTTGCTTTTGATTTCTCAAGTCTTACAACATAGTCACAGTCCAGTCCATTCTTTCTTTCCTTCTTCAACTGCTGAAAATTCTTCCAAGCTTTGTTCTTTGCCCTTCTCTTTCTTTGAACCTCGCGTGTTACCCATGGCCTCTTCTTGTTGGTCCTTTTGTGCTTGGGTATGTTCTCCTCAATAATCTCTTTCATAACTTCATTAAACTTCTTCCAAGCATCGTTCACTCCCAAACCCCTTACTGCAGATTCCAAGTCCTTTTCCTTCAGTCTTTCCCTCACTAATTCATAGTCCGCCTTAAAGAAGTTGGGTCTTTTCACATACGCTTTGACTTCCTGGGTTTGCTCCATGACTAATTCCCATCTGACAACCTGATGATCACTAGTGCTAAAATGCTCCCCCACGCTCATATTTTCTACCATATTTTCCTCAGTTGTTATGACTAGGTCCAAAATGTTGTCTCCTCTGGTTGGCTCCATAACATGCTGTTGCATAAAGCTGGCATCAATAAAATCCAAGAATATCCTATCTTTTTCTCTCTCTCCTTCCAGTTTTTCCCAATCAATATGGTAGTTGAAGTCTCCCATGATCACGGATGTTTCCTTATTAGCCAATTCCAGGAGTTTGCACATCCCTTGATCAGCTTCTTCGGTCGCATCTGGTACCCTGTAGCAAACTCCCACCAGTATCTTAGACCTGTTTATTTGAATTTCACACCAGATGCTCTCCTTGAAGGTCTCATTGCTCATATCCCATCTCTCCACTGCATTAATATTGCTCTTAACATATAGCAAAACCCCTCCAGCCCCATGTCCCACTGATTTCTGGTTAGCTCTGTCCTTTCTAAATAATCTGTATCCATCTAGAGCTAGTTCGCTATCTGTGATTTCCGGTTTTGTCCATGACTCTGCTATTCCAATTATGTCGGGTGACTCGTTATCTGCATACAATTCCAGTTCTGCTCGTTTTGTGATACTTACAATACTCCTCACATTTGCAAACATACACTTTAGCATTTTCCTACCTTCAGTTTCCTTATATTTCCTGTCTTCACTACTGCACGTTTTCTTTTTTCCTGGCTTTTTGTCTTTATTTGTGTGACAGTTAGTGAGTCTTTTTACTGCACTAGCCGTCTTCCCACCAAGTTTAAAGTCTTCATCATGATGTATAGTTGTCTTGCAACCATGTCCGCACCTCGAGCATTCAGATGCAGTCCATCTCTCCCCAAGTAGCCGCCTTTCCAAGGATTGAATTCCACCTCGCAGTATTGAACCATTTCTTCCTCGCACAGTTTCTTCAGCCTCCTGTTTACCTCAACTCTCTTGCTGTCTAACGCCTCGCTCAGGTCCTGCCTTGGCAAAATACCCATTACCACAACTTGCCCCTTTCTGTCCTCGTTCAGCCTCTGCATCATGTCTTTGTATTTGGACATCATTTCTTCCGTCTCATCCATGCGAAGATTGTTAGTGCCGACTTGCACGATCACCGTGTCCTCCTTCTCTTCTTTCTTCTCGATTTCCAAAAACATCTGTTCAATTCTCGCTCCTGGTTTACAAACCGTGTCGAATCCAGCACATTGCTTCTGCAGATTCCTCCCAACGTGTCTTACTAGGGAATCTCCTACCAAAACCACTCTGTTCTTTCTTTGATCGGAGACTGCCTTTTCGGGTTTCTGCATCTTTGGCTGTCCTGATGTCCTTTCCATCTTTCCTTGCACCACGTCCTCCGAGTCCTTGCAGTTCTTTTCTTCTGTTAGAGCTCCTTCTTTCTTCTGGTTGTTGGTTTTCTCCAGAGCATTCAGACGTTCCATAACTGATTCCAAGCTTTGTGTCTCCTCCTCTAAGCTTTTTTCCAAGCTGCACAGTCGTACTTCCAAGCAGCTTACTCGTTCACACTTCTTGCACTCGCCGGCTGACTCGTCCTTGAACCCGTCTTTCGTGCCGTACATGCCGCAACCAGAACACGCAAACAGATCGCTCTTCTTCACAGACATTATTATTCTTGCTCAACTGTTGACTGACCTCGGAAATGTGATCGCCTTACTTGCTTACTCGATTACGCTCACGCACGTGTACCGCTTTCTCCTATTATCACTCGCTTGGGTCTAATTCGGGACTCACCACACGCTTTATTTCCCCGATTTAAATCGCAAACCTCACACCTCTTGCTTCTGATATATTATACTATCCCCTCGTTTATCCAAAACAACTTTCCTTAATCAAAATCAAATTTTAGAACAAAGAATGTATCACTTATCTCCAGTACGCGACCTCCTCTCGAAAACCGGAAACCAGCGTGTGATGAAGCAATGTTCTGTTTAGACACATTCAAAAAAACTATCGGTAGATCCTATTATTATAATTATTCACCAAATGCATTTAATCGCCGCCGGATAAACCACAAACATTGACAACTGCAGCACATGTTCTTCCTATCGAGGCCAACTGCCAGTCTGTCACTGATGCCACAAGATGTCGTTAAACTAACTCTGTTGGAACCGGAACGAACACCCGTCGCCCCATGAACTCCATCGCTTTCTTCTACTCGGGTGGCTGCCTGCAGACGATGATGAATGTAATCATCTGCATCACATTCAAGAATTGAAGACTGGAAAGCTATTCTCAGTTGATTCATTCACCTTCCTAATGACAGAAACAATCCGATTCAATCGTCGGAATATTGTCTATTAGGAGGAGAGAAAGCAGAATGAGACAGAGGAAATAAATGCGTTTTAACTTTAGTTCTGAATAGCATCAAAGAACCGACAGAAGACACGGAACAAAGCAATGAATTCAAAAGCCAAGAACCAACCCAAGAACCAACTAAGAACGCCATAAAATCTGCGACCTCTGCTTAATCTACCTGCACCAGCTCTTTGGAACGAACTCCCAAACGATCTCGGACAGTCTGCTCACTCTCCTCTCTTTGTCAATTTCACCCCTTCTCTGCATGCTTGCGCTCTCCTCTGCTACTTTCCACTCAGGACTGAATACCGAACTCTTCAACTATCCTATCCTGATTCTATTCCTGCGTCACCATGCACACGATCACCGTCATCACCGATTACCACAGTAGCACCACGCCGTCTCCTCGAATTGACCTCCCCAGATTCTGACCTGGCACCGGAACGGACCAGACAACCTGGCTATTGAGGCTTGATTTGATATAGCGCCGGTGAATGACCTGGTCTCCCTTGCGTGGCATTTGTAAAGCGCTGGTCTCCCCGATGTGGCCTTTTGTATGGCGTTGCTTCGGAGATTTGCATTACACAGAGCCTATCGTGTCCACAAACGATACATAGTAAGAGTAAAAAAACAGTCGGTGATTTTAATAATAATAATAATAATATCTTTTCTTTAATTTAGCGCCTGACAAAGCACTGCGCTGTACATTTACATGTTATGCAATTGAAACAATCTTAACTAGTTAACTACTAAGAAGAACAGACAGAAGAATAGAAGGCGCTAATAGCAGCCTAGAAAGCAAAGAGAAGAACGGAGAAAAAGAGAAGAAGTAGAAGAAGAGCCAGAAGAGAAAACGAGAAGACCCCCCCATTATATTAAGAGTGCAATATTTGTTGGAAGAGACGAACGAGTGACAGCAGCTGCAGCAGCAGAGAAGAAGAGAAGAAGAGAAGAAGAGAAGGAGAGAAGGAGAGAAGAAGAGAAGAAGAGGAGAATAGAAGAAGAGAAGAAGAGAAGAAGAGAAGAAGAGAAGAAGAGAAGAAGAGAAGAAGAGATGGGAGGATGCCCCTGTAAGAAGAACAGCAGTTGATTCAGACAAACATAGCAGCCGAGAAGCGAGAGATGCAGCAGCAGAGAGCGGATGATGATGATGCTGTAACAATAACCATCGGTTGAACCAAACATAAACAACGCGAAGCTATAAACAACGCCACAAGATACACATTATATATTCTGTGTAATGTTTACAGACACACAAACACACACATATATATACAGTATATATATATACATTATTTGTTTGTATACATGCAAAATCATTTATCTTCTGTCACGTATACACCCACACCAACACCCAAATATAACTAAATAAATACACAATTATATGTGTATAATATATATATATATATATATATATATATATAATATATATATATATATTGTAAACACCAAATTTCTAAAGCAATACTGGAAAGCTAAGCGCAGGGCACCTGCTTATTCAGAAGCGCTGCATATATATATAATATATATATATATATATATATATATATATATATATAACATGCGGGTGTGTGTGTGTGTGTGTGTGTGCGTGTAGATATAGATCGAAGTCAATTTTGTTTTCTGAGTCGAATCGATGACTGAGCCAGTGAGCCTACATGTATGTCATGCATAAGAATGGTGGCAGGCCTCGCATATATCCGCCAACGATCCATCATTCGCACGTCACTCACTCTGTCTCCCTTCTGCTTCTTTATGGACGCTGCTGCTGCTGCTGCTGCTGTGACTGCTGTTGGCTGCTGCTGGTCGTGGCTTTTACAATCGAATCGACCAGGAAAACACTTAATGTTTATCTTCCCATCTGCTGTTCTGCTCGGCCTGCCTTCAGCCTTGCGCCTCCCTCGCCTCCCTGTGTAATAAATCCACTGCAGCTCTGATCCCACTTCTTCTTCTTCTCTTCGCCAACTTCAACACCGAATAACCTTCCTCCCTTCCTTCCTCCTTCTGTCGCCTCTGTCCCATCCGCCGACTTCTACTTCTCGTGTTGGCCTGGGTGTGCTCATCTCCGCTACGAATACATAACGAGTACCATTACGACTCATGAGGAACACCGAACGAGTGCATTTAATCTGCTCCGAGTATGCTCGAGCCATACCCAGTGCATATTCCGACCAGATATCGACCGTATCCTGCCTGATGATGATGGTCGCATACAAGAAGCCTTGTAAAAAAGGGAAGGATAAAACTTTATAGCGTATGATAGGTATAAAGAGACCCGCAATCTGTTTCTATGTCTGCCTCTGCCTTTGCTTCTGTCTGTTCCTATGTCTGCCTCTGCCTTTGCTTCTGTCTGTCGCTATTTGCATACCTATGCTTCTGTGTCAAGCATTGTTATTGTGGCGCTATAAAATTCCTACACTGATCCTGTATTCTGTGTCTACCTATCCCCCTGTGTCTACAAATATCCTTGTGCTTGTTCCTCTCTGTCTCTGTCTGTCTGTGTGTGTGTGTGTGTCTCTCTCTCTCTCTCTGCATCTGTGTTTGTTTATGTTCTCTGTCTCATTAGATGTATCCCTGTCTGCTTCTGTCTGTGTGTCTCTGTCCCTGAGTCTGCAACTGTGTCCATGCATCTGTCTGTGTCGTTCTCTGAGTCTGTCTGCGTCTATCTCTGGCTGTCTTTGTCCGTGTCTCTGACCCAGAACGTATTTATACCGTTTCCAAGTATAGGTTGCACTCACGTTTTGTTCAGTTGCAATTAAAGGCAGTCACAATTACCTTCCGACTGCAGAGAAGGGAAGTGTCTTCAATAGGCGGGGGCTACTTCAAGAATGTCCCTTCCAATTTCGACTCTTCATTAGTCATCAATTGGCACAACAAAGTCAATTGCAATGGAGTCCGTGTCTTTCCATGATATAGATGCTCAGCAATTCATTCTGCGCTGCACGAAATGAGTTTCTTCAACTTAACAAATAATCAGAAAATGCGAAAACAAACATACTCCAATTATAATAATAATAATAATATTTTCGTTTATTCAGACAATCCGGTTGACAAACCGCAAAAGTGTACAATTATGCAGTTGAAACAAACAAGAACACAAATGACAGAAGACATAAATCTTAACTACTAACTCCAATTTCCGAAAGATTTGACCCTTTTGCTTGTAAAAACAATAATAATTTTAATAATACTCTGAAAAATAAAGTCTATCCGTTGTAATCCGGATTTACCGGTGGTTCATCAGAATTTAGGAAAAGAAACTGAAAGTCTTGGAAGGATTAAAAACGTTTGGAAAAATTCTTTTGAAATTGCACAGAACATCAATAAAGACACAATAGGCTGGTTGATTGAACCAACTTAATTTCCGCAAATCTCGAACGGCCCGACTTTCAATCAGCCCAAAGACAGCTTCAGTTGACAAGATCCTAACCCTGTCCACCCTGTCAGCGGGAAGGAGGATCAAGGAAGGACGTTCATCCCTCCCCTATCCACAGTCCGATGGCGTGGCTTTTCCAGGGGAAGGAAGGAAGTACTGGATAAACTTCAGGCAAAGAAAATCCTGGAGAGCAGCAGAAGAGGCTGAAGACAGAATCTCATCAGTTGCCTCCTCCTCCTCGCAATCAGTCACGACCTTCGCCAAAGCCTTTTTGTTTCACTGCATCGATTTTTCTGTCGGTCTGTCCATCCATCTCTGTGCATCTCACTGAATGTTTCACTGTGTATACCCCTCTGTCTGTCTGCTTATCTCTCCAGTCAGATCTCTCTCTCTCTCTCTCTGTCTCTCTCTGTCTGTCTGTGTCTGTCTCTCTGCCATTGGTCATTGTTTGTCTGTTTGATGAGAATATCTCAATATGCAAGTCGCTCTATCTGCCCGACTCTGTATATGTACGTTCCTCTGTCTATCTGGATGGCTCCCTATCTCTCTGGTTCCGTCTCTCTCTCTCTCTCTCTCTCTCTCTCTCTCTCTCTCTCTCTCTCTCTCTCTCTCTCTCTCTCTCTCTCTCTCTCTCTCTCTCTCTATCTCTCTCAGCTGCTAGTTGGAGCGACTCGAAGCATTGATTGATGCATTTGCAGCCAATTGACATGAGACGAACGGAGCCCCCCCGTGTCTGAACTCCCCTCACCCCGTGCGTCTGCTGGCCCCATGATGCCCCCTTCCATCCCATCCATCGGTCCACTTAATCCGATGATGGTTCGTCCGGTCGTCGTAATTATTTTCCGAGCGATCGATCGCCATAAAATACGGTTCTTCGTTCGTCGTCAAAGAAGATGAGTCAGAGAAGAAGGAGAAGAAGAAGCAGAAGAACGATGCTTGGCACGAATACCAGATAAAACGATGACCTACTACTGGTCCACGTGACCTCCACATACACCACCACCCACCCCACATAATCTCACTGGTCCCCCATCGCCCTCTTCATGCAAAACAACGGCAGCTAATCCTCTGTATAGTTTCTGTTAAACGATAGTGTGTCGTAACGAAAGATGACTGGTGTCGCCCTCCTCCTTTATCTAGGATTTGGACTGGAACCACTTGAATATAACGCTTCATTTCCGAATATTTAAGTAGGTCTATTTTCACTGTAGTAATCGAACTTTCTAGACACCATAAGCTAAGGTTAACGAGCCTGGCAGCCAACCGTAAGATATTGGTAAACACTCGTTACGAATCTGACCCAGAAAGAGCGTCATTAGTAGGCCGGCCTACACATCAACAAAGACACGAGAGAAACAATAAATCATGAAGAGAAACAGATGAAAACCACGAGGATCATTCATTACACTTTGTCCAAACAATGACCGGTTAATGAATGCAACAAGAGCTCAACACAAAAACATCGAAACGAATTATTCACCGATCGATCGATCTCTACGCCATCTCCATTCGTAATCGTAATGCTGGTTTCTAAAGGGATAATCGAAAGCTAGGAGCAGAACAACGGCTTATTCACGAGCGGTATACGTCCAGACAGTTGATATCTTTGAACAATCCGGTCCAAAGATACCAACTAAAGAACAAAGAGCGGTTGCTACAAGACCAGACAGTGAGACAGAGCGAGGAGTAAGAGGAGTTGCTAAGGATGGTTTCGTTTAGGACGAGAGTGATTGGAAGGTGGAGGAAAGGATGGATCCGGGTAAGATTTCTTGAAAAGCCCTAGTGGTGATGGATAGAGAGCGTGAAGTAAATGGTGATGGGTGAGCGGTGATATTGGTGCAGGATACGGGAATCTGCGGAATTCATTAGGGAGATCGTTCCAGAGTCGAGGAGCAGTGTGTCATAATTATTATATTGATCGGTTGGAAAACTTCAGATGAGTAGTGAGGGGACGAGTGAAGAGTGACATAAGAGGATCGAGTATAGCGGAGTGGCTGGATGATGAAAAGGTCGCCAAGGTACTTGGATGGGCAAGGAGTACTGCAATAACGTTGTAGGCTACGTTAGCATAGGACTTTGAGATTGATGCGCTTCGGGATTTTCAGCCAATGGAGTGTACGAGAGTGATGCTTAGATGTCCTGGTGACAGCTCGGACGAGTGAATTCCGTATGCGTTGCAGACGCTTAATTGGGGTTGATTCAAGGTTCAAGAAAAGGGAATTACAGTAATCAAGCTCGAAGACAAATGTTGATAGTAGGGTGGAAGCATTTTAAATTGAAGGGTAGGTAGCCTATGGATCGGATGCGACGGAGGTCATGAAAGCGAATCTGCAGTCGCAAGACTTAAAACGCATCGAAAGATATCAAATACCCAACAGATTTCATCGTTAATTTAACGTTTTATTTGCCAAATAAATAATAAACATGAATTAATAACGGTCGAACGGAAGTAACGGCGCCATCATGGAATCGACCGCGGACCAGAGATCGTAGGAGGAGGTCTTCCCTGTCGTCGTGTGTAGGCAATAGTGGCGCCATCTTTTCTGCATTCTCTTTGCCTCATTAATTACGATCCATAAGACATGGAAACCCGACCGACAAAAAACCCCAAAGGCTTTCCACGTCTTCCACTTCCGACTGTAAATAACTGTTGGTCGCTGTTCAATTGACAGACGCGAGTGCCGCCGCCATTCGTTGTCTGACGAAGCCCGTCGAAGGAAGCTAAGCCGATTCATTTATCACGCTCCTGCAACTGACGCCCACCACAGCTGCAGGGCACGTGATCTATTTATAAGCAAAATATTCACCAATGTATTCCTTTCGCTATTTAGTTCAAATGTCAGCTGGCTTCGTTCTACGCATTCTAAAACATATAAATAATCTTATAACTTCTATAGCGCCACTGAAATAATGCTCACGGCATCAGTCGATGGTCGCTACTCGCTACTAAGGAAAATCGTTGTTCAAGCCAAATTCCGTGGGTGTGTCCGATGGAAAGCGAAGAATGGAATCTCCGAGAAGACACGGAAACAGCCGAAGGAGGAAATGAGTAACGATAAGAGATACAGGTATTAGCGGAGACTCTCTTAAGAGGAGCTCTTCTTACCAGACCAGGTTTGTCTTACCATACCAGACCTTCTTATTAATTTAACCTTAACCTATTTGTACCTGTTGGTAACTTACCTTTCCCTATGCAGTGCCTTGGCGTAACTTTTTAGCATGACCTTTGCTTTCATAATATATCATGATGGAACGTTGACCTTTTGTCTGACTCCAAACAAAAACACTCCAACTGTCGACAAACGAAGAGCTGATAACGCAAAAGCAGAAGAGCTTAAAAACATTGCTCTCTCTCTGTCTGTCTGTCTGTCTGTCTGTCTGTCTCTCTCTCTCTGTCTCTCTCTCTCTCTCTCTCTCTCTCTCTCTCTCTCTCTTTCTCTCGATAGTTTTCTCCAGGAAACACAAACACAGGCCTTCCATTTCTTCTCTTTCTCCCAATCCTTCTCCTTTTCCCATTCTTTGTATCCAATTCCTTCTCTTTCTGCCCATTCCTTTTCTTTCTCCCAATCCTTCTCCTTCTCCCATTCTTTATCTCCAATTCCTTCTCTTTATGTCCATTCCTTTTCTTTCTCCGATTTCTGTCCTTCTCTCGTTCCTTTTTCTTTATCCCATTCCTTCTTTCTCTGAAGCCAACCTTAGCCAGAGATGTTTATAGACAACCGACAACACTGTTGTTGCTATAAGGAACTAATGAATTGTCTGGTCAAAGATGGGGGGGAAGCTGATTATAGACCTAGGCAGATCTAGGCCTACATATTAAATTAATCAGACAGCAATTAACATAAATAGGGTTCACGAGACTTTATTGTCTGCTTATAAAAGCAATACAGATTAATCCCAGTGCTTATTGCTTATTCCTTCCGAACTTCTCCTTAAAAGCCGGGATAGCGTCCACTATCATAGACAGTGTAGATAGACAGACAGACAGACAGACAGACAGACAGACAGACAGACAGACAGACAGACAGACAGACAGACAGACAGGCAAGCAGCCAGGTATAGCTTATAATTAGAACTGACGATAATACAAGTAGAACTACAACAGACCAGACTTTTTATGCAGACACAATTTCCGTTATGGCCACACTCAACCCCATTCGTAATTCTGTATCTCTCTCTCACTTCATATCTGTCAGACAGTCTGCCTACCTACCTACCTATCTAATATAGGCTACCTGCCTGACTTCCTGTCTGCTTGCCTGTCTGTCTGTCTGTCTGTCTATCTATCTATCTCTCTAGTGTATATATCCGTCCGTCCGTCCGTCCTTCCGTCCGTCCGTCCATCCATCCCTCAATCCATCCATCCGTCCATCCGTCCGTCCGTCCGTCCGTCCGTCCGTCCGTCCGTCCGTCCGTCCACGTCCACCCATCCATCCATCCATCCATCCATCCATCCATCCATCCATCCATCCATCCATCCATCCATCCATCCATCCATCCATCCATCCATCCATCCATCCATCCATCCATCCATCCATCCATCCATCCATCCATCCATCCATCCATCCATCCATCCATCCATCCATCCATCTATCTATCTAACCCTTTGTCTGCCTGCCTGTTTGTCTGTGTCTGTGATCGTCTTCTCTCAGATTTCTCTCCTACTTCTAACACAGAGTGTTTCAACTTGTGAGATTTTCAAAGAAGCCACTTTGCAGATAAACGCCACATACATTATCACTTGTATAATTATAGTACACGATGCGAATGGTCGTCGTTTGCAGCTGTAGAGCAGAATAAGAACCACTGGTCATAAGATCTATTGTTATTATGCTTAGTGTGTGTTTGAAGGGTTTTCGCAAGAAGCGAGGGAGGGAGGGAGGCAAGGAGGGACGCCAAGAGTAACTGGCGAATGGCGATGATTCTGCTGATATATAATATAGGCGCTATCAACATAAAATCGAGCAAAGGACGTTAAGTGATCAGAGAGAGAGAGAAAGAGAGAGACAAACAGACAGACACACACAGACAGACACACAGATATCAGAAAGACAGATATCAGACAAAGCATGAGCCAAAAATTCTGTCGAATCAGTCATCTCGTGACATTTGCGAATCTAGTCTGTTAACAAGTGGCAGAGCACAATGAGGGATGGTGGCGGTGGAGTTGGAGGTGGAAGAGGAGGTGGCGGCGGTAGAGGAGGTGGTGACGGTGGAGTTGGAGGTGGTATAGGAGGTGGTGGCGGTAGAGGAGGTGGTGACGGTGGAGTTGGAGGTGGTAGAGGAGGTGGTGGCGGTGGAGTTGGAGGTGGTAGAGGAGGTGGTGGCGGTGGAGTTGGAGGTGGTAGAGGAGGTGGTGGCGGTGGAGTTGGAGGTGGTAGAGGAGGTGGTGGCGGTAGACGTGGTGTGTTTGCGGAGGTGGTGGTGGTGGAGATTGTGGTGTTGGTGTTAGTAGTGGTTGTTGAGGCGGTGGTGGTGGACGTGATGGTGAGGGTGGTGTTGTTGGTGGTGATGGTGGTGAATAAATTCCTAGGGTGAAGGAAAACGGATCGACGACGTCAGTGGAGGGAATTGATTAATGACATTTGAATAAAGTGGAGACAGCGCCACGCAACGCACTGCAGTAGACAAGGCGTTCAGCATCTAAAGGACAAGTGTACGTCTGTCTGTCTCTCTGTCTGTCTCTCTCTGTCTGTCTCTCTGTCTGTACGCCTTGGCTGTCTGTTTCTTTCTTTGTCTCTGTTACCGTCTCTCTGTCTTTCTATCTCCTTACGAAGAGGAGGAAGCGGTGGATGGAAAGAAAAAGGTTAAAATAATGAATAAAAACTGGATAAAAAGAAGAGGAGACCAAATGGAAGAGTGAGCGAATGAGCATTATGATGATGATGACGACGACGATGATGATGGACTGACAAAGAAATGATGATCATAATGATGATGAATGGAAGAAAGAGTGACGAAATTGTGATCATGAATGAACGAAAAAATGAACGAATGAATGAACAAAAGAGTGAACACTAAATGTGCGGAACTGATAGAACTGATGGAAATACGATCCGATGTTTAACTCTTTCCAACTCATACTGTAACCGGAATCACTTCAAGGCGTCTGCAACGCATGAGATCTCATCAATCAATATATCAGACAGGCATAGAATCGTAGTCTCAGAGAAAGGAAAACAGATCAAAACCTCCTCTCAAAGGGAGCGATGACATTCGTAGGGGTTAAATACAGTCAGACCCCTCCCCACCCCATTCCACTCGTTCTAACTATTTCTCCTTCTGAAGGTCAATTTTCCCAAAGCATTTCGCTCCTGCCGTCGTCCTAATAAGAGAGATTAACGTTTAGAATGCGATACTACAGCTGCAGCAGTAGCTGATCGGCGGCCATTGTTACTGCATCCTGCGCACTGCCCTGAGGCTCGCCGCACGGTGAGACATACAATCAGCCAATAACATTGGCGGAGCAACAAATGTCTTGGCAGATCATAGCAATAAGAAATGACCTGCGACATCATCGAAACACCGAGTGAGTGAGTGAGTGAGTGAGTGAGTGAGTGAGTAAGTTAGTGACTTAGTGAGTGAGTTAGTGAGTGAGTGAGTGAGTGAGTGAGTGAGTGAGTGAGTAAGTTAGTGAGTTAGTGAGTGAGTTAGTGAGTGAGTTAGTGAGTGAGTGAGTTAGTGAGTGAGTTAGTGAGTGAGTGAGTTAGTGAGTGAGTTAGTGAGTGAGTGAGTGAGTGAGTGAGTGAGTGAGTGAGTGAGTGAGTGAGTGAGTGAGTGAGTGAGTGAGTGAGTGAGTGAGTGAGTGAGTGAGTGAGTGAGTGAGTGAGTGAGTGAGTGAGTGAGTGAGTGGAGTGAGTGAGTGAGTGAGTGAGTGAGTGAGTGAGTGAGTGAGTGAGTGAGTGAGTGAGTGTGAGTGAGTGAGTGAGTGAGTGAGTGAGTGAGTTAGTGAGTTAGTGAGTTAGTGAGTTAGTGAGTTAGTCAATCAGTCTGTCTGTCAGTAGTAAGTAGGATTGGATAAGCCCCTAAGGGTAATAAGGTTGCTAAGATATTATTATACCAGACCCACGGAGCTTCACCTAAATCTCACCTGGACAGACACAGGAAAGGACAGAGACAGACAGACACACAGACAGACGCACAGATATATGCACACAAGAAACCAGAGGGCTGCTTCAGTTCTGTAGTAAGGTATACGGAAGTGCAAAGGGTGAGACACAGACAGATAGATAGACGGCCAAACACACAGACAGCTGGACGGACATAAACACAGACAGATCGACCTAATTGAGACAGACTGACAACAATGACGACTGAAAGATATATCAGATCAGATCAACAACTCACACGATACAAATGCATCTCGTCGCCTGATTACTTGTTCGAAGCACACGTCTCTGTCTGTCTGTCTGTCTATCTGTCTGTCCGTCTGTCTGTCTGCGTGTCTTCATGTCTGTCTGTTTTTCTGTCTGCCTGTCTGTCTGTCCGTCTGTCCGTCTGTCTGTCTGTCCGTCTGTCTGTCTGTCCGTCTGTCTGTCTGCGTGTCTTCATGTCTGTCTTTTTTCTGTCTGCCTGTCTGTCTGTCCGTCTGTCTGTCCGTCTATCTGTCTGCCTGCTGTCAAACTGACCTTGGCCTTGATATTTAAACATATCGAGGGCAAGAAAGCTTTCTCGGCCCCGATCAGCTGCTTATCAACGCCCAATCAGACGCGACCAGAACGACAGACAGACAGACAGACAGACAGACAGAGACAGAGAGGCAGAGAGGAAGGTTTGAAGACGGAGCCGGGAGCATCAGCCGGCCACAGACTGAGTGAGACATATAAGTAGCCACTGTGTGTGTGTCGTCGTCTCCTTCCTTGAATGATGAACGGAGGTCCGTGGTGGCTGTTAGCTCTGGACATGACGACGGCTGACACTCATGGAGCGATTGCGATGACCATTGGTCAGTGGTCAGTCGGTCGATCAACCACAACAGCAGACACGGCGTCTCGGAATTTCCAGGTCACACAGACAGACAGACAGACAGACAGACACATACAGACGCACAGATTGAGACAGAACTGACACAGTCTGTCTCTCTTGATAACGATTTATTATATTCATTTGCGAAAGACCAATCTGAAAACCATCTGTCTTTCTGTCTGTCTGTCTGTCTGTCTGTCTGTCTGTCTGTTTGTCTGTCTGTCTGTTTGTCTGTATGCATGTATGTGGGTCTGTCTGTCTATTTATCTGTCTGGTCTGCAAGTCAGTCTGTTTGTCAGACTGTGTGCAAGTATGATGTATTTCTCTGCAGGTCCATATATAACGTATGTATGCATGCATGTATGTATGTATGTTAACAATGTATGTATATACAAGTATTACGATCACTTGCGAGTAGCCTACACTTGGCTTCACATGCACATATGGCATAGAGGAGGAGGTCAGGCAGACATCATGTGTTTCTCACGACCTTCAGGCCTCAAGTTTTTCCTGTTTGGGTTTTCCCGAAACGCAACACCAAACGAGGGCAACACCCAGGACTCACATGCCTCGACATCGGTTACAAGGCATGTGGTCTAGAACCACAGTATTAAATGTCTTTGTGTTACCAATGACCTCTTTTGCATCGTCATGACGACTCTAGGAAAAGCCTAAGAACAAGGACAGCCTAATGAATTGAAATCTATAATGAAATCTAGAATTGTGACAGCGGAGACACTCTTTCCACATTTTATGGTTTATCGATGAGATTTTAGAATCCATCGAACCATCATCGATCGTTGTAACTTCTTCCACTTATACTCTAATCTGGCAAATTTGCAATTGATCAAAATGAAAGTCACAGACATTGTAATCGGCATCAAATGTCAACAAACTGCGATTACATTGAAACCGTGTATGTGTCAAAACACAATCTTGATCGTTGATTCTACTTTGAGGCATATAGGCCTACTACACACACATTAGAACATATATAATCTGGCAGACTCGATAAACGCCGAAATTCGTCTGGTTTCATTCCTGCGCCATCACCATGACTACCATCAACACCTATTACCACCATGGCACCATGCTATCTCCTTTGACTGGACCTCCCCTGGATTCTGAAGGGGTTCCGACATCTGCCTAACGATCTGGCTCTTGAGGAATTTTTTTCATATAGCGCCCGTAGATGGCTTAAATAAGGAAATAAAACGACTTTTGTAAAAACTTTAAAACCTTTACACATCGAAAATCCAATTGTCTTGAAAAAGCTGTTTAAAAAGCTTCACATCAATCAGAAATAGTGATTGCAATCTGTGAATTCTATCGCACAAGGCATCAACCGATGGCGCATCTAAGCCAAGATATCAACAGGTTAATATCCAAAAGATCATTCCGAGAGGGGGCAGCCTTTGCAAGTGAATAAGCTATTGTCAACCGGATTGTTTCAATAAAGAATATAATATTATTATTCTTTATTGAAACAATCCGGTTGACAAACCGCAACCGGTTACAGTGTACAGTTATGCAATTGAAACAATTAAATAATCAAAACAATTAAACATGAACCGTGCCAACCAGCCCGCATGCAGCCAATCTATAGGACCCATATTCCCTCCTAATCCTAATGGAAATGCAGACAGGGTAGGTCCAGTACGAGAAAAGCTCGGGTCTAGTTCTAGGTATGACAATCGAAGGATAATGAGATGCCACCGATGACAACACGACATATCAGACGGTGTGCGCTGTGCAGTCTCCGCTGCAGCTGTGGACAGAGGACGCGTTCCTCAGATTTTCTGCCTTAATATTGCATAGAAACCGGACGACGATCTATCGGTCGATGTCGCTACAGGTCGAAGGATTTATGACGCTTCGTTTCCAAGCACCCAGAAACATCGACGTCCGCCGAGATTTCGAGCCCGTCCAACTGGACAAGGAACGGGGAGGGGAGACGCAGCGGCGACAGGTCGTCCATCAATCGGTCGAAAATGTGCATGTTTAAAAACGAAGCCCGAAAGACTCTTCGATCCTCAGAAGAGAGGCGTCGTCACGAGGCTAAGAAGAATAGTGATGACATGACCCGAAGAAAATGAACAGGAAAATAAATCAACGTTTGCTGCAGACACCTTGTTTCTCGGCGTCGTCCACTTCTGCTCCGTGCATGGTCGGCGTTTACTCGGAGTTTATTCCGTCTAGATGTCAAAAGCAAAAAGAGCGAGCAAACTGTGTTCCCTGGTTAATCCTTTAATTATCTTAGGCCGTTCGCTGTGAAAAACCTCAATTTGTTTCCAATGTGAATTTTTTTCTTTATTTGAAATATCTTTAACATTCTCTTTTTCTTCATCCTGGTCAAAGTATATGTCGTGTGCTTGCAAAGAAAGTAAAAATTCAACTCTGTAAATTTCGCTGCTTCATAATTTCACTCTGTTTTGTTCCACACTGAAACGAACTATATAGGCCTACATGTACTTTGCTTCACTTCAAGTACATTCGGAGCAGGAACGGAACTGATCCTCAGAATCAGTTAAGTGCAATAATTATTCTACTCGCACAACCCCAATACAGAGCTAACTGGGTCAAGATAACGCAATGCACCATGGTCCTGAAGTTGGACTGGAATCCATGGCAACCAATTGTTATACTCAGCGCCCGACAAAGAAACCAACCAATCACAGCCGTCGCTGTGTACGTGACCTAGTTTTCCGCTGGTCCAGCCAAATTTGCAAGAGTTCTTTATCTTTCTAAGCTAGAATCTTTGGTTGTGTACTTAACAGCTATTAGTATCACTTGAAGACGGCTAAATGACGTAGCCAGGCGAATATACATGAGGATCCAGGGACACACGTACAGACGGACGGACAAAGAGACAGAGGGACGGACAGACGGACAAAGAGACAGACGGACGGACAGACGGACGGACAGGAGGACGGACAGAGGGACAGACGGACAGACGGACGGACAGAGGGAGATACTGTTTATTAACGAGAGACAAAGCCAATCATAACCAGGAAGTCAACATTTAACAACCCGGAATTGTACAGATAACAACAACAGACCTACAACGAAATGAGGGCAAGGAGAGAGAGACACGGAGAGACACAGACAGAGACACAGACAGAGAGAGACACAGAGAGAGAGAGACACAGAAAGAGAAAGAGAGACAGACAGAGACACAGAGAGAGATTGAGAGAGACAGAGAGAGACAGAGAGAGAGAAAGAGACAAAGAGACAGACAGAGATAGACAGACATAGAGAAACAGACAGAGAGACAGAGAGAGACAGAGAGACAGACAGAGAGAAATACAGAGAGACAGAGACAGAACAGACAGACAGAGAGTGACAGAAAGACAATGAGACGCAGATACAGATACAGACACAGACTGAATTAATTATTCGGTTAATTGCTATAGCTTCTATAGAGCCGATGGCTAATGCACAGACATCAACCGATGACTTAACAGAACCAGAAGATTAATCGACTAAGACAGAAACAGACAGACATAGAAACAGACAGACAGACCAACCCAACAAATAAACCAGTCAGAACCAGACACACATAATATATACACACAGAGACCCAGAAGACAGACAGAAGAATCAACCAGACATTCAGACAGACATACAGACGGACCGAGAGATATACAGACAGACAGACAGACAGACAGACAGTTATGCATCTGACTCTCCAGACAAAAACCATGAATCTGGTTTCCATAAAGTAACGTAATTCTCCCCAACACAATGATTCATGTGGACACATCTGGAGCCATCAATATACTACCACCCATAGAGACAGACAGACCATGAACTCAATTGCTCCATACAATCTGTTGCTACCGCGTCTGTCGCTCTCTGTCTGTCTGTCTCTCTTTGTCTGTCTGTCTCTGTCTGTCTAATTTCTGTGTCTCTCTCTGTCTGTCTCTCTTTCTCTCTGTCTCTGCTTGCTTGTCAAGACTAGTGCATTGACTACCAACAGCTACTAAGATCCTTCAGTTTCAAATATTATACCAGGGGTGGGCAACTGGCGGCCCGCGGGCCGGATCCGGCCCCCGGGGACCTTTGAACCGGCCCCTGGCATGTCTTTTACATGAGCACTGTACCTGGCACTTTAGGGACATTTTATCCGGCCCTAGTTTGGGAACCTTTCATTCGGCCCTACACAAGTGAATTTCTGTACATAGACCGACATGAAAACATCTGCTTCTTATGTTTTAAGAACCGGCCTCTAGTCTATAGTCAACTAGTTTACTACTCACTCATCAATATAAACTACTCTCTGCATGAAGCAAGACCACAAGTGGGTAGGCCTATGTTTGCTACTTTAGAAACCATCTATCAGAACTTTTCAAAGGAAGTTGCTTCTCTGGAGAAATCAAATTTCAAAAGGCAACACTGTGCATTTCCCATGTTTACTGATTGTGCAAATATCAAGAAGTGCACAGAACAAGTAACTGCATTGAACGTTCCAGTCCCGGTTTGCTGATTTACTGCTCATGAACTAGACTTAAATTGTTTGAATTTCCCTTTTCCATCTATGCCAATTCAGCACCAAACTCCATGCAAATGGCAATGATTGAACTCCAATGCAACTGAGTTGGCAAGGAAATTTCGTGAGGTACCTCTGATTCAGTCCTACAAACTGTACAATTCTCAGGATTCTAACCCTTCACTTAAATTTTCATAGCCTGAAACTGGTTGCTCTATTTCTATGCACGGTGCACCTGTATTTGTGAACAGTTTGAATCTTCTCAAAGATGAAGATTACAAAGTGCAAAAACAGATGCAGACTAACAGATTACAATCTCTCCAATGAACTTCGAATTGCCACTTCGCACTTGCAAACATTTAGGATTTGTGTCGCGAGAAGAAGTGCCAGATCTCACATTAACTATAGCACACCAAGCAAATGGATACTTTGTGCAGACAAACAGCTTGATGTAGGCCTATGTTTAAAACTGAGTGAAAAATTTGGTTTTTTATTTTTAGTGTAGGAATACAGTAACTGTACTAGAATAATTAGATATTTGTCATAAAACTATCTTCATTTGCTTTATTCTGTAATATTTAGTTTGAATAAAATTAATAGCGCTTCATTTTCTAGGACAAATGAATCTGCAAAAATTAGCTCGCGATTGGCATACGGCCCCTGAGCTGCCCTTAAAACCTTAAAGTGGTCCTCTGTTAAAAGAAAAAATTGTTTCGGCTTAACGACACTTTCATATCGAAGATGATTAGTGTCGGAGGCAGAAAGCAACCTCGTACTCCACGTTTAAATTGCGACCGAGCCACCCGCAGTAAAGATCCGAGAAATTAATCTCTGATAAACCGACCGACCCGGAATCGAACCCGGGCCGCCGGGGTGACGAGCGGGCACCAACCCACTCGGCCACTCAGGATCTCTGTTAAAAGAAGTTGCCCATGCCTGTATTATACCCATGAGGACTACAGTGACTATCAAGTATACATAGCCAGAACTACCCAGAGTCTGTCTCTGTGTCTCTGTCTGTTTGACTGTCTGTCCCTGTCTGTCTGTCTCTGTCTGTCTGTCTATGTCTGTCTGTCCCTGTCTGTCTGTCTCTGTCTGTCTGTCCCTGTCTGTCTGTCTCTGTCTGTCTGTCCCTGTCTGTCTGTCTCTGTCTGTCTATGTCTGTTTGTCACTGTGTGCCTGGGCGATGTCGACTACACGCATCTGTCACGTCAACACCGTCTGACATTGTTTTACGGTTAGTTTCGATATAATATCGATTGCACACATAATATATCTTCGCACTAGACTGAAAATTAGTTTCCTTTGTCTCTTCTGCCTGTATCAAGTATTGAAGATTTACAAGCCGTATACTTACGGGCGGATCTTCTGGATATTGACCTAATAACTACAGCTTGGTTTTGGTGTGTCATCAGTTGATGTCGTGTGCATTATAAACCGGCGCAATAGAAGTTCCTAATTACAATCAACTGGGTTTATAGGCCAAACAGCTCAAACAAGAACTCATTAGCCAAGCAACAAAGATGAGATGTACAGCCGAAAATTGGATTTCCACAAATCGTTATCACAACCAATGATATCCAGATCCAGTGACCTCAACTTGCTATCTGTGGACAACCCTTCTGACAAGACGCAGCAATAGTTAATAAGCTGGTGCCCTGCTCTTACTGGAACACTCTAGAAATTTAGAGATTACGGTAACTATTAACCCACGCTTTCTTTTGTGAGGCACAAACAAGACGCTATATCAAGTAACTTGATACATGTATACATACGGTCAACCGCCAACCTCTGAACCAACGGTCAACCGTCAACCCCCTTAACCCACGGTCAACCGCCAACTTACCAGTTCCAGGAATGTCTACGTCCTTCCTTTTGTAGCGCCGCAATGGCTGGGGGAACGAGAAGACAGGCCATCGCCCCCTTCCTTCACCTGACCGATGTCTACGCTGATCCTCCTCAGATGGTCAGATCGTCAAATGTAGTTCATTGCCTTCGTCGGTCGATCATCGTATTACATCCAAATGAAAGAGGCGCAGATCATACTTTTCCTCTTCTTCTTCATATATTATTATAGATATAGATATAGATCGAGAGCTTCGTCGTAGGCCAACGACCACCACCACACGCACGCACGCACGCGCATCAACCACAACTCCCCTTCACCAAATCCTTGTCTGAGCGACGAAGCGTGTCTGTCTTTCAGTGCAGCGTCAACTGAGGCGAGAGAGAGAGAGGAGAGTGTGTCGGTCGACAGAAGGCAATGGGACAATTGATTGGACCAGTAAGTCACGCCCATCCGTGACGCAAACGGCAACTGTCTATTGTCCAAACACTCCTCCCCCCCTCCTCCTCCTCCTCCTACTCCTCCTCCCCTTCTCCTTCTCCTCCTTCTCTACCCCTCAGTATGGCGAAATGAAAACTGCTTCCTAGTTTGCTACAGCGTAACATAAATGTACATGAACACGAGTAAATCCTCAGCAGCGAATCTGTAGACGTGAAACTGAAATTCAACGGTGGCCATTCAGTTCTCTCTTCTTCGTCCGATCAGAAGATATCGCTGGCCAAACGCCACCAACAGTTACTGTCAATGAGGCAAATGCACTCGAACTATCTCTGTCCGGCTCCTTCGTCTCTCTCTGTCTCTCTCTCTGTCTCTCTCTGTCTCTGTTTCTCTTTCTGTTTCTGTTTCTGTCTCTGTCTCTGTCTCTGTCTCTGTCTCTGTTCCTGTGCTCGCCAATCAGATAGGCCGAGAGCCAAATCAAATATGGTAACAACAGCTTGACTCTGATATTGGACTCACTCGACACCACCTCCACCACCACCACCTCCACCACCACCACCTCCACCACCACCACCTCCACCACCACCACCACCGCCACACTAACTAATGAACCGACTGAACAAGCAACACATCAGCACCAACGGAGGCGGTGGCGGCGGTGGCTAATGGCCTCCTCTGACAACGAGACTCACCACCGTTCCCTCCCTCACTGTCCCCTCGCTGTCTGTCCCTCGCTGTCCCCCGATCATAGGGGAGGGATGACCTCGCTCGGCTCCTAATCACATCCATAAAAATAATTGCATCGCCCGTTGTAATAATCGACGACGTCGAAGCAGACAAAATATTGGAGACAGTCGACGACTGAACAGAGGTGGACGACTGCAGCCATAAAAAAGGAGGAAATAAGATTAGTGGGCTACATAAATAAACCATATGATGCGTCGAGAACAGACAGGAAACAAGAAGCTAATCTCTGTCGGCGGAGGATGCTGTCTAGAGTGTCGAAGTAGTCGTAATTCCTATCTGGATGGGATCTTTACTTGACTGCCTTGCATACAATACCCCTCCTCCTCCTCCTCCTCCTCCTCCTCCTTCTCCGCTTCTTGGAGAGGTTTACGGATTATAATCATCAGTATTATTATTATCATCATCATTATCATTATTATCAGAATTAGGCTTTTATTATTATTATTATTATTATTATTATTATTATTATTATTATTATTATTATTATTATTATTATTATTATTATTATTATTATCATCATCATCATCATCATCATCATCATAATCATCATAATCATCATTGTCAGGTTTATTATTATCATCATAATCAGGATTATTATCATCATCATTATCGGGATTATTATCATCATCATCAGGATTATCATCATTATTAGGATTATTATTAATATCATCATCATCATCATCAGCACCACCACCACCACCATCATCATGATCATCATCATCGCTATAGATACATACATACATACATACATACATACATACATACATACATACATACATACATACATACATACATACATACATACATACATACATACATACATACATACATACATACATACATACATACATACATACATACATACATACATACATACATACATACATACATACATACATATATACACGTAACTTGAAGCATGACATTCTGTATATATATCCACCCAAATCCCATGACGCGAGAGCAGACAAGTCCTGAAGGTTTTCGATTCATTTCTCCTTTGAAACGTCATTTTTTTCTAACAAAGTCTCTTTGAGTCTCTACATGGTATGGTAGATGTACTAAGGCTGTACAAATTGTAGAATAAAAATTTCTCATTATCTCTTTTAAAAAGTAAGCAGCGTGTATCCGAACCAGGTTCTTAGATGTCGGTAATTATAGCTCTTCAGAGGTTTGCTGAGTTATAGAAGAATGCACTTGACAGCATTGACATCTGTTTTTAAATTAAAAAATTAATAAAAATCCTGGTTGATTAAACTCAAGAACATGCATTACAGTTCGGTTTGACGACGCTGTGCCATATATCAAAGATAATTTGCGTCGCCCTCCTCTTTTATCCAAGTTTAGGACTGGCACCACCCTAAAAAATACAGCGGCCGAGTTACACTTGATGCTGGTGGTATTTACAGCTTAAGAACTTTGTGCCATAACGAAGCTGTTCAGTGTTTCGATGTGAAAGAGGATCAGAAGCAAAAGTAGATGAGACGTCGTCCAACTCGTGCACGAGTATTGTCTACAGGGTAGGAATAAGCTTGATCTTAACGGGAGCTATTATCTCATAATTATTGGTTTCTATTATTTTGTGTTATTTTGCATCATTTCATAATTATTAGTTTCCATTATTTTCTATTATTTTTATTTATCTAAATTAATATTTTATATTAGTTTATTTTATTTTATATTGTTTTGTGTTATTTTTTATTTTATATTAGTTTATATTATTTTATACTCTCCTATAATATTTTACATAATCGTATGTTTAGAGTGCCACTACTACTAGGCCTACTATTCGTATCTTATCGATTTAAAAAATCACGAACTTATCATATTCGCAACGTACGTGAATGAGATCAGGCCGTAGAGTGCAATAATAAGCGTGGTTTTAATCTATCTCTTTGAGTTCTGTTGAGTTCGCAAATGCGATCGATCAGATTGGACGGCTGCCATTTAAAACGATTCCTAAATTTAAATCAAACCAGGACATTGTAATTTGTAAGACAGCATCGGTCCCTTGCAAGCGTGCTCTGAGCATGCTTGGAGTATATGCTCCGCCGTTGAGCTCTAGAATAAGAGCAGGCAAAGCAAAGCAGGCAGTGTCGAGTGCTCAGGCAAGTCTTACTAAGGAAAACTGACAGATAGACAACAATAACAGCAACAACAACAACAACAACAACAATAATAATAATCAACCACCTCGACTACCACCTTGCCCAAATATCAGAAGACAACAGAGAGACTACTTTTCTCTTTCAGCGCTTATCCATGCATATACAGTGCTTCAGTGGAGTCTCTTTTTGTGGCACCTTTTCCATCGACAAAACCATCTGCGAATACTAACGATTCCAGAACAACATCCCCCCCAATTTTTTTACAATCCGAGGAATCATATTATGTACCTCGGGGAAAAAAGATAATAAGCAGAATAATGGATCCTGCGATTTAACGACCGCCATTATTTCATTCAAAACCTCATATCACGAATTGCAAAAAGTGCGCCGCGTATCCCATCAACATAAACAAATTAACCTAAGCACCATGTGCTGCACTACTCGCTCTCTCTTGTTCCACGTCTGCACGGAACATCTCCGAACCGGTGCGAAGCAGCGTTGGGAGACACCCTAAGCAGGGCGTGCATGGCTACAATCAAATACACGGAGGAGGAACTGCGATGATTGAATATTGATTGATTCTGAGCAGAACCGTGAGCAGAACCGAGTTGACCGCCGCCGATGATATTAGGTTCGACCATGGAAAACCCTAATGGAAAGAAAAACTGGAAAACAAATTGGAATTTTTCCACCGAGTCTCGGACTCATTATAAAATGAAATTTGTCCGAAGATTATTAGAGCGATCGCTGCAGTTGCAATGGCAAATGAACTTAGCGTCTGATTCGATGGATTGTTTTTGCTCGTTCGTTTATTGCACTCCGTAAAAAGCGATCCCAGCGATGATCATCGTAAATTGCGACCACTTTCAACCACTTTCACTTATCTTCCGAGACCCAATTGAGCACAGAGCCCCCTCCCTAATATGTGTGCATGCGTGTGTGAGTCTCGATGTATGCTTGCATGTATGGGTGTGTGTTGAGCCCATGAAAAGAACGAATATATATTTCTAAATGTAATATCAGAGTTATATTATTTATATAGCGACTCTACAAAGAGGCGGTCAAGATATTATAATCTGCTTATCTACCATATATTATAGGATGTCTCTCTCTGTGTTTCTTGATCTCTGGCTCTCTGTCTCTTTCTCTCTGTCTGTGTCCGTCTGTGTCTGTGTCTGTGTCTGTATTTCTCTGTGTGCCTAGTCTGATTATGTGACGTTTGGCTCCTTGGGCATGATGATGACGGCTTTATAGAAGTCATTACATTAGATTGGATTGGATTAGCAGAGACACAAACAGTGCACCATATTTGAGTGTGTTCATCTTGGACTTAAACACAGTCTATCCATCTCCAACCGAAGATCATTAATATATCTTTACATTCAGCTTTACGTAGCTCCAGTATTTAACATTCGTGTCCTCATCACTTGATGATGGTGGGGCACTCAGAGTGACCGACCGACCGACCGACCGACCGACCGACCGAGCGTCTCAGGGGATCGGGGACCGAAACCCTGACACCATTCACCGCATACAGAGTATATGGCTGTCGACCACCGAGGCCTCTTCTCATCTCCCATGAAATGACAACAAATGCATTTTTCATGAGTAACTGACGCCAATGTGCGTCAAATGCACACTTGGATGCTTGTGGATGGGTGTATGTGTGTGTATGTGGCCGGGTGTATGTGGGCGTGTGAGTGTGTGTGTGTGTGTCCGGACGTTGGTGTATAATCGAATCTTTCAGGTGTCAAGTCATACATCAAAGTCGAGTCAGAAGTTGAGAAATGACTTGTGCTGCTGAAACATTGATGAATACGGGAGTATATAATGTGGTTGCACGCCAGACAGGGTCTGGTCTGGGGTGCATCATGCGATGAAGACTCTACTTTCATTTGTGTGTTTGTGTTACTTACTTACTATCTGTCTCTCTCGGTCTCTGTCTCTGTCTCTCTCTGTCTTCTCTGTTTCTCTGTCTGTCTTCTCTGTCTCTGTCTCTGTCTTCTCTGTCTCTGTCTCTGTCTCTCTCTGTCTCTGTCTGTCTCTGTCTCTGTCTGTCTCTGTCTCTCTCTCTCTTCTGTCTCTGTCTCTCTGTCTCTGTCTCTCTCTGTCTGTCTCTCTCTCTCCCACTCTCTCTGTCTCTCTCCCTCTCTCTTCCAATCTCTCCCTTCTCTCCCACTCTCTCTGTCTCTGTTGCTCTTCTCTATCTCAGTCTTTACATGTAATGCTATCTTCCTTTCTTTCTCTCTATGTATCAGTCTGTCTGTTTCTCTGTTCCTCTGTTTCTCTCTGTCTCCATAACTCTTGTCTCCGTCCGTCCAAATCCACCGATCCACCGATCCACCCATCTCCCTTCTGTCTGTCCGTCCGTCCGTCTGTCTGTCCATCCGTCCGGCAGTCTGTCTCTATCTTTCTCTTCTTTCATCTGACCGCATGTCTTCACCCTTGAGGCTTATTTGTTTAACTCGGGAATAAAAAAAACCTCTTGGCAGACAACAGACACTCTAGTCAATTGCGGCAGTTCCCAATCAGCCTTCATTAGCCAAACAAACCGCATTTCATTCATCAAAGACCGAACTGCAGATATATATTTCGTTTCATCAGCTCCTAATTTCATCAGACGTTTCTCACAAGACACTGATTGGAACGAAGCGAAGTAAAACCAAACCAGACACCAAGAAGAACATCCCTTCGTCTTAACTTAGTGCAGAGGGGCCATCGTCACAATGCCTTCCAGTTCCTCCTCCATCCATCAGAACTGGAAAAGAACAAAGAATCGTAATCGTAAACTCTGAATTTATATAGCGCTATACTTGAAGAACATTCGGTGCATCTGGCTTATAACGCCGAACTCCGTCTTGCGCAACTTTCTATCGAAACGTTCCAGAGGAAATGGAAGACCTACCTCACCACGTCATCCGACTTACCCAAGCTACTACTACTAGCACATTTGTCGTGTATTTGTTCATATGATCTTGCGCTTTATAAATCCTTAATCCTCATAGAGTACTAATAATAATATCGAAAGTTAAGCGAAGGGCATAAGCTTATTCACGAGCGCTACATCGTGTCAAAGGTAGTCCAGAGATCACGTCAAGGGAGGAAGGTAAGTACTGGGAGAGAAGGAAACAGAGGAAAGGCTAAGAGGCAGGACACGTTTAGGATGAAAGGGGATGACAGAGACGGAGACAGAGACACAGAAACAGACGGACAGACAGAGGGGAAGAGAGAGAGACAGAGGCAGAGGCAGAGGAGTGAATGAATCACTTGAATAGGTGAGAACAGTTGTGCAAACGTATATCCAAGGTCCCCTTGGACAGGACGTATACGTTGTAGTGTCCCGACAGTTGCTACCACTGACATAATGCGGATCATCAGTGAGATCAATGAACGTGGCCGCCTCTTCTTCTCGTCCCTTGGGTTTCGTTCCTCTACAACTCAGCGCTGCAGAAGCTTTCCTGTCGTCTGTCCTGTGACCCGAAAGAACCTTCCTCATAAATCTTCTGCTGAGCTAGTCACCCTATATATAGCTCCCTCTGTGTTCCGCGGATGTGCTTTAAAATCTATTCTGTTTGAACGACGTATCTTCCTGTTGAATCGTTTATGTTATGTTTTATTATGCTATGTTATTTACGCTACCTTATGTTATTTAACTTATTTATGTTGTGCTATGTTATTTGTGTTACCTATGTTATTTTATGTTATGCTATATGTCTAAAGATATCCCCCCCAAAAAAACTCCATAGGTTAAAGAAGATCCGTTGCAAAACACGACCCCATTAATCCTTCAGTTGCAGTAGAACACCTCCACTAAGAACCATGCAGAGGTGACTTGAGTCCCCCTTTCCCCTCTCATCATCCTATGGTCATCGCCAATCGACAGAGAGAGAGAGAGAGAGAAGACGAAGCGATGCAGAAGAGAAGAAAGGCCGTCGCCGCCGCCTAGAGCAGACAAAGACCCGACGAATGTTTTTATTGTCATGCGACCTGGAAGAAATGCAGATCGTGAGGAGGAGGAGACATTTGGTCATATCGACGACGATGGAGGCCCAAAGGCTACGTTTGCAGGTCGATGGATGCAGACATGGAGGAGGAAGAAGAGGAGGAGGAGGAGGTAGAAGAGGAGGAGGAGGAGGAAGAGGAGGAGAGGAAGAAGAGGAGGAGGAAGAAGAGAAGAGAGGAGAGGAAGAGGAGAGGAGGAGGAGGAGGAGGAGGTAGAAGAGGAGGAGGAGGAGAAGAAGGAGGAGAGGAGAAGAAGGAGGGAGGAGGAGAAGAAGAATGAGGAGCAGGTGAGGAGGAGAATGAGAAGGAAAAGGAGAAGAAAGAGGAGAAAGGAGGAGAAAGGGCAGAAGGAGAAGGAGGTGAGAAGGAGAATGAGGAGGAGCAAGAGCAGGAGGAACAGGAGAAGAAGGAGAATGAGTAGCAGAAGGAGAAGGAGGAGGAAGAGGAGAAGAATGAGGAGAATGATAATGAGTAGGAGGAGAAGGAAGAGGAGAGGAGAAGGAGAGCGTGGAGAAGAAGATGGAGGAGGAAGTGGAGGTAGAGGCCGGGGAGGATGTCGTTGGATGAACATCTCTCGACTGGTCGTGGATGATTGATTTTCCCTGGAATTTGTCTCCATTTGTTCCGTTGATGAAGGAAAAGGACGGAGGAGACTCATTGGAAATTCAGATCAGACACGAACGCATACTCAGGCAGACACAGGCAGAGGCACACGTACATACAGACACACACACATACATACGCACATATGCAGACGTGTAGACACACAGATACGAGTATTCTTGGCTGTCAGACATAATGCTGATATAAAGAACAATAACTTCTGAATCGTCATTAGTCTCATGCAGTGTCTGCATATAAGCGTTGCCCCCCCCCCACTGCCCCACCGGAAATTTCCCCTCTGGACTTTCCCACTCGGGACATTCCCTCCTCGTTGTCCTCCTTCTCCTCTTCTCCACAGCAACACCGTGGAATTGTAAATGTAATCTCATTTGTATAGCGCTTCCAATAGCCTTAGACAAAGACAGATGCCAATCGTGCAAACATTTCATCGTCAGAACGTGACCGAATGACGTCAATGGCGTCAAATCTCACACACACACACAGCCATACACGGAGACAGACAGACAGAGACAGACAGACAGACAGACTGCTGCAGTTGAGGCGGGTACAGTTACTGCTCACTGTGCAACTCTTAAGTGACTGTAAAGAAATCCCTGGCAAGAGACGGATTCTGTAGGAATTCCCCCTCGTCACTGATTGATGATCTGTCAATCAAGAGTAGATGATCAGCTGATCAGTTTTAAGTTAAATTTTGGAGATAATCAATTATAATAATAATGAATAGATCACATTGATCCGATGATCACGTGATCATATTGCAAATCTGATTTTGAGTCCAGTTTAACTGACATAGATATTATCTTCCATTGATCAATAATTGTGATCTGAATTTTCCTGAGATTTATTTATCAGTGCCAGACATCTCTTGTCTGTACCTTCTGGCCTTTGACCTGACCTAGAAACCCAGTTCTAATGGATCTGATTGGCTGAGCGTCGAAACAGATATATCTGGTTTCAATTGCTACGCGTCTCTTGCGCAACGTAGTCAACAACATTCCTCAATAATAAACAGACCATGTTTCTTCATCCTAAGATGTTTTCGCTGGCAGAACATACGCTCTACCTCTCTGTCTTTACGTACTCAGACCAGCCAAAGCTACGGAGTTCATTTACTTACTTACTTACTTACTTACTTACTTACTTACTGACTGACTGACTGACTGACTGACTGACTGACTGACTGACGGACTGACTGACTGACTGACGGACTGACTGACTGACTGACTGACTGACTTACTTACTTACTTACTTACTTACTTACTTATTAATCGACTCTCATAAAACAATTTGACAAAGTTCAAATTCAATCATCTGAAATCGAAAAGTTGCGCTCTAATGCTTGTTGAGGAGATATGCAGGTGCATCGCTTTCTGGCATCAACTTGAGCCCACGGTGCCTTATCGTGTCTTGGACCTTCCCTCTCTTGGAACAGTCTTCCGCTGCGCATGCGTACTGTTGCATTTAACCATCTTCAGCAAACAGTTTCACGCTGTCTTCAGACGCACTTCACGCATGTAATGGTGCTATATCAACTACATTGATACACACCAACATCTGCAGTAAAGTCGTTGAGGCTTATGTAAAGCGAAGCTGAGAAAGGTTACTGAGCGCGATGACCTTTGACACAGATTGGCAGTTGATTGATTGATGAGCCCAAGGCATGCCTTGTTATTTCCGGTTGAGCTAAAGATAGAGACCACCAGAAACAACAACAAACGAAGCTTTAGACGCAAACGAACAGCAAGACAAGAAGCAGGTCAATGTAAACCTCATATACGTCGAACTATAACAGCTTACTTTGTCAACGGATGTAGCTTTTCCCAAGTGCTTATATAGCTGCTCAAGAAGCGCTATAGAAATACCCAGATTACGTTTACGATTACAGTCTATAATGAATAAGAGCAACAGTGTGTGTGTTGTCAGATGAAGTCGTTCAACGAAGACTCCGATGGTTGGACATGTAAAGAGAATGCCAGCTGACAGAATTCCACACAATGCACCACCACATGCACAATTCAAAGGAAAGAGAAACAAAGGCAGACCAAGACTACGCTGGGTAGAAAGTAACGAGGGAATAACAATACTTGATGCGCTATTAATAGCCTGTTATCTAGTGGTGAGAGTGTTGGAATGTCAATTGAGAGATGTCGGGGGTTCAAATGCCCGTCAGAGCAGAAATATGTTTCCAGATTTCTGCCTCACCTGCGTCCCCTAGCCAACTCAGCTATAATGAGTACACTGACCGTACACTGTCAGTGGGAAGATGAGGCGGCGAGGGAGATGACTAGTCATCAGCCCTCATATCATCATATGCCAAGGCTAAGAAAATGAAGTCGCTAACACTTCATACCCATGGCTGCCAGTCAGGCTAGCTTAAGGAACTGCTGTTCTTCGTCAGAGTCTACAGAGTTGCGGTAAGACATTTTACAAATCTGGAGATGGAAAAGGAAGAGGAAAACAGCTTCAGATACAACGCATAAAAGCAAGCCGCCCTGGCACGGAAGTTGGCTCCGAAGAGAAGACGATGGAAGGGAAGGAGGAGGAGGAGAGGGAGGAGGAGGAGTAGGAGGAGGAGTAGGAGGAGGAGTAGGAGGTGGTGATGTATTACTGACGAGACAGGAAGGGCGGAAGGAGGTTCGTGCCAGGTTGGCTTACAGCAACAATATACAAATGAGATGCGTGCTGTGAAGGTATGATTTAGGAGAGAGGGCGATTTGTTGTGGTCCCTAAAGGCAGCGAATCCGGAATAACTCAATGGTGATAAGATAACGAGTTTTTGTTTAGACCACCAGGTTGATGTTGGCAACAAGTGAGATGATATTGACCGATGATCCGTAGAGAGAAGACAGGAACGTTGTGCTGTATACAGTTTATGGGTTATGACCGGCAACAGATAAGCAACACGTGCTACTGTTTGGCACAAGATAAATGGCGCGAATAGGATTTCACATATTAATACAACTGCATTTGAGATGTATTGCTCTCCCGTCTTCCAGTTCAGAAGTGCACAGGAACATGCGACAGAACATCGATGGTGCTGAGCAATTGTGAGTGAAGGACTTGCTCAAGATCCTCATACAGTAAGCTTTTCAAGGGGAGGGAATCGAACTTGTAACCTCCGCGTTACAGGGCAAGCGCTCTAGCAAATCGGTAACCGTGTCTTCAAGAGAATCTCTGTCATGGTGTACTCCCTGGAAGAATGATGTATGCGTTGGATATATTGAGTGACAACAGGTACAGTCAAAACTGAATAAATCTAGGCACAAATTTAGCGAGAGTGCCGTATGAACTCAGCAAAACTAGAGTGTGCGATGCTAATGGTATGTATGGAGCCATATTAGATTTCCACTTCGTAAATGGGGAACTTAATCCGCAACTGGAGTTTCCAGGTGGTGCCAGTCCGTAGCAAGGAGGGCGACGATAATTAGTCATCCTCGTAATGACTCAGTGTCCTTCAAGAGAAAACAAAATTCGGAATTGGCAACACGAAATACCAAAGCATAGATCCCGAAGCAGCGTGACTCGATGGACCCTAATAGGACTCAAGTATCAACGATTCAATTATTTGCTTCCTTGAAGTTTATATCGAGATGAAAAGAACAGTTACTCAAGCTAGCCCTTAAGCAGCCATGGGTATGAAGTGTTAGCGACTTCTTTTTCTCGGCCTCTGTATATATGAGGGCTGTGGCCAGTCCTTTCTCGCCGTCTGATCTTTCCATCGACAGAGTGCGTTCAGTTTACTCATATCTGGGTCGACGAGGAAGGGCATACCAACGGAGCAGAATATTCGAAGTGAATTTCAATTCTGACGGGATTTGAACCCCGACCGTATAATTGACAGTCCAGTAGGCTAACCACTGGACTACTCGCAGGCACTTCGAGAGATGGCAGTGATGAAGGAGGCAGCGTTGTTTGGAAGCTGAGAGTGAGACGAAGCGAACGAATTAGTTTCAGAATTAGTTCCCTTGGCAGAAGTTTCGTTCATCTGATTTGCATTGGAGACGAATTACGATGCAAAGGAGAAAAGGAATCCGTCGAGAAGGAGGAAAAGAAGGAGGAACAGAGGAAGCCATCGGTTGATGAAAGGGACGGAGATGGGAAAGGAAGGGGCAGAGGAGGATTGGGAATGGTGATAGATGGTAGCCACAGTAGTTATACTCTCTTCCTCGTCTTCCTCCTCCATTTCCTTTTCCTCTTGTGCTTTTTCGTCTTCCCCTTACTCTCCATATTCCACCTTCTCTTCCCTTTCTTCATCTTCTTCCGTTTCTTCTTCATCATCATCTTCTTCTTCCTCTTCTGCTACTTCTTCATCTTCTTCTTCATTTTCATCTTCTTCTTCACCTTCATCTTCTTTTTCTTCTTCGTTTTCTTTTTTTCCGTCTACGACGTTGTTCCATATGGGTAAATTCTCTTCGTATGTTTTTGGCAATTAATCAAATCGGTTTCCATGGCTACATGTTGCTAATTCTTTCCTATCTGTCCAATCTACCAATTTCCTTCTCCTTCCTGTTGTCCTGTTAGGCCTCCACCTGTCCTTCAAGGTCTCTCTAAGTCCCTCTTTCCAGACCTTCCTTTCTGTTTTCTCCTTCAAGGCCACTCAGTTTAGACCACTCAGTTTATACTATTGTGGCCCAGCTACGGACAATAAAACGTGTCTAGCACCTCCCTCCTTCTGCAACCCCCCTCTGCCTTAAACTCGGGTGGTGCCAGGCCAAAAATGTCAGGCTAGAGGGGAGAGCGACGCTAATCATCTTTGTTATGACATAGCGTCGTTAAAAAGAAGCTTTTCTGTCCTACCATCTCTGCTTTACTACAGCTCCATCATTCATTCCTGTCAAAGATTCCTTCTTTCTTTTCCAGCTGTACCTTCTAAGGACCCAGTTGTACCTTCAACTGACCCAGTTGTACTTTTTAATTCCTCTGCTGCAGCTGTTGCATTCAACACTTCATGGAATGAATGACCTTATGACCTCGTCGCTAGCAAACGATTTCCTTAAGGCTGGGAAAGACGTGCCAAGCAACCAACTGATGGCGAACGAGGAATACGAGGACGAGGACGAGGACGAGGAATTGCAAGACAAAGACAAGAGAACGAAACAAAGGAATAGGTAGAGAAGAGGAAGAAGATAGAGGAGCAGGAGGAGGAGGAGGAGGAGGAAGAAGAGGAGAGCAAAAATAGCAAAGCAACCAGAAGAAAAAGAAGAAGTAAAAAGAAGAAGAAGAAAGTCAAGAAGAAAACAAGAAGAACAGAAACAATAAATCAACAGCATAAGAAACAAAAACAAATAGAGCAAGAAGAACAAATAGGAGGAGGAGAAACAGAAGAACAAAAAGAAGAACAAAAATGAGAATAAAAAGAAAAGAATTACAAGAATAAGAAGAAGAAGAACAAGTTGAAGCAGAAGAATGAAAAGGAATTGAAGGAATTGGATTAAAACGCAAAGAAGAATAGTTTTAAATATACTCCAAATGGATCGAGTAGGCAGCGAAGGGAATCTGAGAAGAAGGTTGACCCATTTGGCTGAGAGGTGATCCAATTCCAATCAATATATTATCTGAATAGTTGTCATGCAGAGTCCGTTCGACGATCAATCAACATCAATTCTTCTGTCTCTCTGTGAATGTCTATCTTTCTGTTTGTCTGTGTCTGTGTCTGTCTGTCTGTCTGTCTCTCGTCGTCTGTCACCCGCAGTGGTTCGTCCATCATGTAGAAAACGCCAATTCTCCGTTGTATACGTCATCTCAATTTCTAATCACATCAACTGACCTCTGTCATTAATTAAGCATGAAACAAACAATGGTCACAGACATCAATCATTCTTCGCTTCAAATGACCACAAATCCCATTGGAGACAAAAAAGTCCGAAGAACAGAAAATCCCCTCCATCATACGACAAAGGTCGTAACCCCAGAAATCAGGCGGAGCAACTGTAATTAGCATAACATAACAGAGCCTAGCATAAGACATTATGACACAAAATACCATAACATGACATTAAAAACATAACAATGGTTTAAAATGGTTCAGGAGACGTCTAGTCTGTGTTAGAACATCAGTTACTGCAACTTGACCTCTTATGCTTAATAAGCCCATCTATCCTTATAACTTCCACTTAAAAGCTGTAATAGTGTCCGCCGAGACCGTACTATTAGTCTATTACCCAAATCATTCCACAAGTCTACAACTCTTGAACGAAAGAATTGCAATCAGTAACTTCTATTGCGCCGGTGTCAAATGCACAAAGTAGGCCTATCAACCGATGGCGCCCCAAAACCAAACCTTAATGAGTTCGAAATTCTCCGTAAGAGACAGACAGACAGGCATCCTATGGTGGATAACAATTTCAAATAGGTTAAGTTTTAAGTTCAGAAAGAAATGACACAAGCGACTGAGCAGAACACACAGATACAGGAAGAGAGTTCCAAAAAGTAGGTCCAGCAACCGAGAAAGCTAGTTCACCAAGAACTGTTCTTGATTTGAGTATGATCAGACAAAGATAATCAGATGACCTTGTTGAATAATGATAATTCTGGGGAATTAGAAATTTAGAACTGATTCTAAGTTGTGGTTGGACAGAGTTCAATGTTTCATAAGTATGAACCCCTATTTGAAACTAATTCTTTGCAAAAGAAAACGCCACTGCAAAGATTTAACCCTTTAACCGCCGCAAGCCAAGAAATCCGGGCGCCGCACCATATTGGTAAAAATAACGTAATTTTTGGGGCTTATTGTTAGTTGCGTAATTATTTTTTGACATTTGCTGATCACGTATAAACCAACATAACAGCACATATTTACTCAGATCTATTATTGTTCCACAGGCCATTGTCTGTCTGTAGTGTAGGTAGTCATACAACAGACAGCTGGAGTACCAGTTGTCCATGAACACTGTACGACCACTGTCCAGTAGAGGAAGTGCAAGATATATAACAATCTTCTCAGTAATGCCAAAGTTCTTGCATTCTGCCTGTAATATCACATCCATGGATGTTTGAGGGTCCTAAAACTGCTTGTAAGACTTCTTCGCTTGTAAACTTCCGTTTCGCCATTTTGTACTTTTACCATACGTCACCGGTTGCATAGCGATCAGACCGGAAGTAGCCGGGGTTAAAGAAATTTCCGTCCAAATATAGCCTATGACATCCTCTGCTAATATAATATGCGCCGTACTTCATGAAATACGCCAAGCCAGCACTATGCCCGAGTCATTATGTTTATGCCGGATTAATCCGGCGCTAAGGCGTGAGGATTTTTAGCTGGCGCCGGATATATCCGGCATTATGGCGGTTAAGCGGTACACATGGGTTACATGTTCATACTATTTTGGAGTATTAGATGCGGCAGACTAAATGGTAGTATCACTAGCTTCCCGTAGCTTCCCGTGCATCATATCACATTTCCTGAACCGCATTCTACAGCTAGGACTAGACGTTTCTAGTGTAACTGTTACAACAGTGAGACCTTCCAGAAGATAAACGCTATGCAGACAGACAGACAGACAGACAGGCAGAAGGACAGACAGAACGAGAGACAGAGACAGACAGACCTTCTTCTTAGCTGACTAGAGCATAGAATATTGCTTTGTAAACTCTGACTGAGATCCATTTGATAAAGAAATTAGTTTCCTTCGAGCAGAGATAGATGACTCCCCGAGAAGGCGTCTCCTTGGCGCCCGTTGCCAAGGCGACACCGAGGCTCCATTCACACTGAACGACTGCTCCAATATTTACCGGTTTCAATTAGACAATCCACCATCTGTTCCACGATGAATCCAGATCCTCTTTTCCTCTTCCCTCGACGCAACCTTTTCCCATGGGATCCTAAGTTTTTCAGATGATAAGTTTATACTACGAAGGTCGTCTGCTTTTTTAAATTAAATCTGGTTTTCTATTCGGCCTCTTCCAGAATTTAATAAGCAAATATCAGCATCAGAAGAAGAAGAATAGGTGGAGAAGGAAGGTGGAAGAAGAGAAGGAGGAGGAGGAGAAAGAGGAGAAAGAGGAAGACCGGGAAGAAGCAGGTGTGATGATGATGATGATGATGATGATGATGATGATGATGATGATGATGATGATGATGATGATGATGATGATGACAACGATGATGATGAACAAGAGCTAGAACAGGAACAGGAGCACAAAAAAGAACAAAAGACGTAGAAGAACAAAAACAGCAAGAAGGAGAAGTAGAAGAAGGAGAAAGAGAAGAAGAAGGAGAAGAAGGAGAAAGAGAAGAAGGAGAAGGAGAAGAATTGCAGTCCCTTAAGTCATTCCGTGTCATGTTTCTTCCCTTCCCTTCCATCATTTGGCGGAGGAGGAGGAGACCCATCGGGCACTTGTCCAGTCTCTCCAGTTAATTGCCTCCGAAGGGATCAGTTCCACCTTCGACGATAAACAATTTCTCCGAGGAAGGAATTCCTTCTCTTCCATCTCGATTAGTCGACTCCATCGCCAGACTCCATTCCTAATTCCGTCACCTCCATATCTGTCTGTCTGTGTCTGCCTATTTGTCTGTCTGTCTGTGTCTGACTGTGTCTGCCTGTGTCTGACTGTGTCTGCCTGTGTCTATGTCTGTCTCTTTGTCTGCCTGTGTCTGTTTGTGTCTATTCTATTCTGTTTTTCTGTTTACGGACTTATCAAGCGCCTGTCACAGTACAACCTAATCCGTTTTTCTGTCAATGTCTGTTCGTTTCTGTCTCTGTCTTTCTGTTTCGACCTGTGCCTGTCTGGTTGGCTCTGTTCGTCTATCTGTGTTTGTCTGTGTCTGTCTGTGTCTGTATGTTTGCCTGTGTGTCTGCCTGTGTCTCCTCTTTCACACCAGAGGCATCATCTGAATCAGTCGAGCGTGATATAACTGTCTCTATCTCCATGGTGATCGCCTCCTGCTCCTGCTCCTCACTTCTTCCTCCTCTTCTTCCTTCTCCTCCCTTTTCTTCTTTCTCCTCCTCCTTCTTCACAGTTTCCTTCTCTTCGTCCTCTTCCATATTTCCTTTTCCACTTCGTCATCTTCGACTTCCTCCTCTTCCACCTCCTCTTCCTCCACCACCTCCTCCTCCTCCTATTCATTTCCCTCCTCTTTCTCCTCTTGCTTTTCTCCTCCTCCCACATCTTCTTCCACTTCCTCTTCCTCCTCCCCCTTCTCCTTTCCTTCTCCTCCTCCATTTTCTCCTCCTCCTCCTCTTGGCCAATGACACCCTTTCGTTCAGTGGTAGAATTAAATGCGACACTTAATCGAACCATAAGAAACCGATGCATCTTACAATTACCGTAGACTGACCGGCAGACAGACAGAGAGATAGACAGAGAGATAGACAGAGAGATAGACAGAGAGATAGACAGAGAGATAGACAGAGAGATAGACAGAGAGATAGACAGAGAGATAGACAGAGAGATACACAGAGAGATAGACAGAGAGACAGATAGACAGAGATATAGACAGAGAGATACACAGAGAGATAGACAGAGAGATAGAGAGAGATAGACAGAGAGATAGACAGAGAGATAGACAGAGAGATAGACAGAGATAGACAGAGATAGACAGAGATAGACAGAGAGATAGACAGAGAGAGATAGACAGAGATATAGACAGAGAGATACACAGAGAGATAGACAGAGAGATAGACAGAGATAGACAGAGAGATAGACAGAGAGATAGACAGAGATAGACAGAGAGATAGACAGAGAGACAGATAGACAGAGAGATAGACAGAGAGATACACAGAGAGATAGACAGAGAGATAGACAGAGAGATAGACAGAGATATAGACAGAGAGATAGACAGAGAGATAGACAGAGAGATAGACAGACAGACAGACAGATAGACAGAGATATAGACAGAGAGATAGACAGAGATAGACAGAGAGATAGACAGAGAGATAGACAGAGAGACAGATAGACAGACAGATAGACAGACAGATAGACAGACAGACAGACAGACAGACATTCATAAAGCACCGTTTCCTTAGCTAGAGCCGTATACCGTCAGAATAACGACCAACACCAACATCAACACCAGCATCAGTGCCTGCAGCACCAGCAGCAGCAGCAGCAGCAGCAGCAGCAGCAGCAGCAGCAGCAGCAGCAGCACTTGGCATCTGGTTATTACGACAACAGTTCAACCGGTGCATAAGCTAATCTCTTACTTTCCGCCACTGTCTGTCTGTCTGTATGTCTGTCTGTCTGTCTGTCTGTCTGTCTGTCTGTCTGTCTGTATGTCTGTCTGTCTGTATGTCTGTCTGTCTGTGTCTCTGTCTGTCTGTGTCTTTCTCTCCTTCCCTCTGCCCGTTCGTCTGTCGGTTTACCTGGCTAACTGTCTCGAGCCCAGTCTTTATCAGTCACTTGCTGTCCGTCTGTCTGTCTGTCCGTCTGTCTGTCTGTCAGTCCGTCCGTCTGTTTGTCTGTCTGTCTGTCTGGCACTTGTTGCCATGCGCTCGAATAATGAATGACCTTTCGGGAGTCCTTAGTTGAGAGCCTGATCAATTTTTAACGGTGAGACCAATTGTCAGAATGACAATAACTCCTTTGTTGCATCTTAAACAAGCACTCTAGACAACAGACGAACGTATTATATTTCGCACCCTGAAGCATCGCCGACACATGTGGCCTCTATTATATCATAGGACGCCTGATCATGTAGCGCCTTTTACGCCGACGAAAGTGCCATCTGGTGCCACAGCTGACTGATCAAGTGCATTTGAAAGTGGCTGAAGCACATTCGTTGCTTTTCTCCAACAATCAAATTAAGAAAATGAGCAAACAAACAATAAAACGTAACAATTTGAAACGAGTGCAGTCAAATATACTTTGCGTAAAGAGCAGTTGGTAAAATGGAGATAAAAAGGAATGGAACTGGAAGAATTCCATGAGAAACAGCAACAATGCTATTCAGGTACAGGATGCCTGAGCTACCGATGGGTAGGTCTCCTGCTCCTTGGTTCTGAGTGTATGCGGGACCCTGTCGGTGGAGGAGTTTTTCCAGTTACCTGAGCATTATTTGCACACAGGTGAAGCAGATGTTTTTCGACGAATTTAACACCAATTTGGCTGACAGAGTCATCGCTGTTCTGAGGACGGAGTGTTACTTAAGAGGCGCTAAAACAATTGTCCACATAGGTCACATTGTTATATGAGATGGAGAAGTTGAAACAGGAGAAGAAGACGGAGAAGGAAGAGCAAGAGGAATAGGAAGAGAGGGAGGAGAAGGAAGTGGAAGATGAAGAGAGGAGAAGGAGGATGTGGAAGATGAAGAGAGGAGAAGGAGGATGTGGAAGAGGAAGAGAGGAGAAGGAGGAGGTGGAAGAGGAAGAGAGGAGGAGTGGAGGTGGAGGAGGTCCATATCAGCTGCAGGTGCTGTTGCTCGGATAGAAAAAGAGAAAGATGAAGATGAAAAGGAGTTTCACGCAAATGCCAAAAGCCGAGCATTCGAACGTCTTTGGCACTGGATATGATAACTGTTATCTTTCACCTGTCTGTGATTAGGAGAAGATCTTCTCCCATTCAGTCCAGACCGATTTGTCGACTGTCTCTCCAGTGGCCAGATTCCACAAATACTCCTCCTCTGCTGCCTCTTCCTCTTCCGTCTCTTCCTCTTCCTCCTCTTCCTCTTTTTGTGCATCCTCTTCTTCCTCCTCCTCCTGCTATTCTTCCACCACCTCTTCCTCATCTTCCTCCTACTATTCATCTTCCTCTTCTTCTTCTCCTCATTCCTCCTTAGCTGCTTGATCTTCCTCCTCTTTCCAGTTGGATAGACGGATGAACGGAGGGACAAGCAGAAAGAAGCAAATCGTGGAGGCACTTTTCAGAAATACAATGTCCTAGTTAACGGAGGTTTAGAGCTTCCGGCTGGCTCCCTCCCTCTCCTCTTCCCTCCCTTCCATCCCTCCTCTTCCTTCTGCTCCCCTCCCGCCGTCCTCTCCCGTCCCCTCCTCTTCCATCCATTCCATCCCTCCTCTCCCTTCTGCTCCCCTCCACCCGTCCTCTCCCGTCCTTTTCCATCCCCAACTTTTGACGGCTGCTGCTCTCGATACGGCCAATATATCTTCAATATTACACACGCTGTGAAGGTATATCTGCTTCTCTCTGCAGAAATATCTCTCTACCTACCTCGGTCTCTCCGTGTCTCAATTCGTGTCTCCCTCTCTCTCTCTGTGTCTCTCTGTCTCTGTCTCTCTATCTCTCTGTGTCTGTTTCTCTCTCACTCCACCCTCTCATCAGTGAGGGCCCCCAGGTACTTTGGGCACCAGTTCAACGACGTACTCCCAGATCTTTTAACGTGCTCCCCATGTACTCGAACGTGCTTCTTAAATCCTCCAGCGTGCTCCCAGATCCTTCAACGTGGTCCCCAAATCTTCCAGAGTGCTCCAAGATCCTTCAACGTGGTCCCCAACTCTTCTAGAGTGCTCCCAGATCCTTCCACGTGCTCCCCATATCTTCCAGCGTGCTCCCAGATCCTTCAACTTGCTCCCCATATCTTCCAGAGTGCTCCAAGATCCTTCCACGTGCTCCCCAGATCCGTCTTCTTAATGTGGACCTACAGTCGCAAAAGTCGATCACCATTCTGCACTCAGTCGAGCAACGGAATCGTAGAAAGAAATGAATAATAGCAACATTTGATGGACTCTGCTCCGAAAGAAAGATCCTCTCCCGTTGAGACACAGCTAGAAACTGCGACTTCACGACGAGTCAATTGAGTATATCGCCAACCGGTTGAAAGGTCACGGTGATTAAGTTTCATATCAAGAGACTTTCCTGTCTGTCTGTCTGTCTGTCTGTCATTCTGTCTCTCTCGTTGATGAGAAGTTTATAATGCTTGATCTGCGAAGCGTGTCTTTGAAACCGAGGATGAAAAGTAACATTTATGAAACAGTAGTCTAGTGCAGCTGCAGGAGGGACACTGTATAGCCTGTTTGGTTAGAGCGATCGCCTTGCAACGCCATGTGTACGTGTTCCAGGCGCTTCCTCTCCTGAGACAGTTACTGTGTAGTTTATCAGTCTTATACTATCTTAGATTTTTATGACTTTCCCGGGTATTTTGAGAACTGTTTTATCAATTCCGCATATCTTTTGTTGTCTCTAGTTTCAAAGACTTTTGAGGAGACATTTTAAGTAGGAAAAAATAATCGTCCAATCGAGTTTATGGGTGGACCGACCTAATGGGTGATTTATCAATTGGGAGAAGCGGGACATTTGTCCATTCAATCCGTTCATGTAGGGTAAGAAGGAGAGTAATGAGAACTGGGTACTGTGCCCCCCTGCCCCTAACCCCTCCCCCCATACGAACAGCCTTGCATTGAAATGGATGAAAGCAAAGAGTCAGAGAGAGAGAGATTTCGAGGGCAGAAGAAATGCGCAGCCTTTGTCCAGCAGCGACTAATGAGATCATCAATCAAAAGGACTTTGACATTCTCAAACGACCAGCGAACAGTTCGTTTCAAATCTCTCTGACTGTCTCTGTCTGTCTGTCTGTCTCTCTCTTTATCTCTTTCTCTCTCTCCGTCTCTGACGACTCTCTCTCTCTCTCTCTCTCTCTCTCTCTCTCTCTCTCTCTCTCTCTCTCTCTCTCTCTCTCTCTCTCTCTCTCTCTCTCTCTCTCTCTTTATTTCTCTCTCAGCCTACTTCTCTATCGCTCTCTGTCTCGCTGTCTCTCAGTCTCTAACTCCCTCCCTCCTTCCTCTCTCTGTCTCTATCTGTCTCTCTCTATCTCTTTCTCTCTCTACCTCTACCTATCTGTGTCTCTCTCTCTTTGCGGTATATCCGAGGTTTTGATCTCGCGGAGAAAAGTCAGAGGAAATGTGCGATCGAGGGATAATAATTATTGTTGGCTTTCCCTGGGGCAGTTCTGGGACTTTGCGATTTGTGCTGGAGATGGAATCGGATGGCAACGGAATGAAGGGATCCTTCTGCAAAATGAAGGCAGAGAGCATTGTATCATGGACGCAATAAAACTCTCTCACAATAGACCGAATTTCCAATCAAAACTTCACAATGTCAACAATAGAACAGAAATAATATCCTATAATTATCAGTTTTAATCATATTTTTTTATAATATTTATGAACTTATGAAAATAATATCCATTAATTTTGTCGATTGAAACCAGTCATAATTTAATGCTTAATTAAATGATGCATAAGAACATGGGCGGCGCCAGACATTTTTTATAACCAGCGCATATATCCAGGGCAGTCATAGAAGTAACCAGTCCAGGGATCGTTTATGCCCCAAATAAATTCTTCACAGGGTAAAATGTCTGGCAGCTTTGTGGCAGGGCAACGAGCCAACGACCAGGGCAAAGGCTTTTTAGCAGGGCATTTGCTCCTGTAGCACTGCCACTTTCACAAGAATAACTGAATAAATTTATATCATATCATTAATTTATCATATTTGTCAACAACAACAACAACAACGCCTATAGATTGATGACGACCTTAAGGTGACTATGATGATGATGACGATGTTCGTGATCATGAACCTAATGATTGCATTTCATCATCACACCTTGGCTCTCTTTCTATGATGCAGAAAATTCATATCGCTTTGTTCGGAACGGTGAAATCCCAGAGTAAGTTGTTTCTCAAACTCAGTTTTGGCAATTATACAATGCAATTGCTTAATGGCCCGTAACTAACGATTGGGAGGCACAGAGAATTTTGCTGAGAAGGTTTACTCTCTGCCATGGCGTGCTAGCGCTCAGAGGCTCTTCACGGGAGAGACGCTATACAGCTGCTGGCTGCAGTATAGGCCTATTTGAATGAGATATTGACGCAAAGGAACCGGTTGGAACTGGTTTCAAACCAGCTTGAACGAGATAAATGTTCTGCTAAAATCTTTTCTGAATCACTTGGGATTTTCTTTAGAAAACGATACGACACAACACATGATGCAGCAGACACGCTATTCCCAATCTTCACATCTGGCGTATCTTTATTCCATCAAGATGAAACTCTATCAGTTGGCCAATTGGGAAAACAGAGAACAGAAGAATTGGTTCCATTGACCGATCGAATTACCAACAGAGGGTCTCGTTTAGGCAAATCTCTGCAAGTTCGATTCAAGGGAATTCGGTTTCTGGTAGTTCGTATATATATACAGGCGATCAATAATTATGGTTACAAAGAGAGCTGCAGTGATGTTGTTGGTTAAATGGATGACAGTGCCAGCTCTGTTTAAGTAACTGCACATGGATGAGAAGCATTTCTTTGGGGAGGGGAAACAATGTCTTCAGAGGAATTATCTAGGCCTTAGAACGAATGTCTTAATGCCCATCAATAACTTCACGTCATAAATCACTGTCAGGTCACAGTTTAAAAAACTGAACCAATTCTTATTCTGTTGCATTGTGTCAATTGCGTTGCTATCAAGTGACTCACTGCGGTTTGTCAGTCTGCTCTATTAAACGAAGGAGATATTTATATCTCATTTCTTCAGGTGTACTATTTCTTTGGAGGACTATTTCTTCGGTAGTAGCCTAGCCTACTAGATCTTTACGGGAACTGTTTCTTCAGAGGCACTGTTTCTTTGGGGTACGATTTCTTCAGTAAGAACTGACATGCATTGGGGCGTATTATTTTCTTGAGAGTTTAGGTTTCCTGGTGGAGCACAGTTGGTCTAAGATTGATTCTAACTCATTATTAACCTTCGTAGGACGGTGACATTGAACGATACATTGAGGACGGAGTGGGTAATTTTTTACCCCAAAGAAAATTTTAATATCTCAGGTCATAGGTAAGGTACAATAAAAAAATGAAGGATCGATTTTAATATTTCCAAGGTGACAAGGTCAAGGAGTCGATTTATCGTAGTGGCAACATTATAGTGTGGGAATACAACAATCCAAGAGGGCGGCAAATATGGATGCCACAACAGAAAATATGTATATCTTAGCTCATAGGTTAGCTACAATAACAAATAAAGTGTCGAATTTAATATTTTCAAGGTCAAAGAATCGATATCTCGTAGCTGCAATAGTGTGCATATGTTGCTATTCAAGATGGCTGCCAAAATGGCCGTCAAAGCAGAAATATGTGCATCTCAGCTCATCTATAAGTAACAATGACAAATGAAGTGTGCAATTTAATATTTTCAAGGTCAAGGAATCGACTTACCGTAGTGACAATAATGTGCGAGTGGTACTTTCAAAGGTGGCAGCGAATATGGCCGCCAAAACACAAGAATATGCATATCTCATTCAAATCGAGCATTTATATAGCGCCCCTTCGAGAAAACTACTCAATTCACAGGTGAGCTACAATAAGAAATGAAGCGTCGAATTTAATATTTTCGAGGTCAAGGAATCGATTTATCGTAGTGGCAATACCGTAGTGTGCTCGTGCTATATTCGAAGACGGCGGCCAATATGGCCACCAAAACATAATATGTATATCTCAGCTCATATTTTTCCTTCGGCGGCCATACTAGCCGCCATCTTGGACTTTTACAATCCCACACTATTGTGACTACGAGAAACCGATTGCTTGACCTTAAAAATATTAAATTCGACACTTAATTTGTTATTCTAGCTTACTTATGAGCCTAGATATGCATATGTTTTTGTGTTTTGGCCGCCATCTGGGAAAATAAAATCTCCAAAATTATTGCAACAACTAAAATTATATATAAATTCCATGTAAGACTCAACACTTTATTTCCGATTGCAGGTTACTTATGAGCTCTGATCTGTCAAAAACACATTTTCATTATGAACGAATACATTACGACGCTCAGGACGACGTGGGGTAACTCTTTACTCCATGACACTTTGGACTGAAAAATCTTTTTCTCACAACATGACATTTTGACGGTTTCGGTGTCAGTATGTGTAATTTGTCGAAACTTGTAAATACATGGAACCGGAACGTCAGATTACACCTACCTAGAGATGTTTTGCAATCAACATCCAAACATCGCTGGGGTAATTATTTACCCCACGCCGTCCAATGAAGGTGTTACAGCCTTTAACTCACTCAAATGACTGTCATAATGTGACATCGACGGATGACTTATCATGTCATTTCGTGTCATGCTGTGTTACGTTAAAAAGCCAAACAGAAGACTGCCTTGCAAAAAGAAATCTTGCACCTAACATTTCGCCATGATAAGTTCAATTGTAACACGATACTGCAAAGACTGCCACTGTGACTTCACTAATTCCCATAGATCACGCGATATAAGGAGAAGAAGAGCAGTCCGTAGCCTGAGAGGCAGCCATGAGTAGGCTATATGAAGTCTGAACGATTTCATTCCTCGGCATATGACGGCGGTTGGCTCTCTCAGACAGTGTACTGTAAGTGTTCTTAATACAGCTGAGTCGATAGGGGGCTCAGGTGGGGTAGAAAGCTGTAAACAAATTTATGCCCTGGTGGGGATTTGAACCCCGACCTCTCGCCTGACAGTCCAGCACACTAACCACTAGACTATGGGGCACCCATAAATCTACCCAATATAATTAGATCGTCAATTCTATTAAGATCCCAGCTGTCTAAACATTGTCTCGAAATCAAAAGAAATTGTCATCACTTCATAGAATGGAATACTTCGTTCTGTGCTTTTACGAGCAGTTCAAGTAAAGTTCTGCAGTTTCTCTTTCACGACATAATAATATATCAGCGTCAAAAGAAACAAAATGAACGTCGCTTCCTTTATTCAGCCTTTGATCTGACTTCACAAAAAACGACAGCGGATGAGTTCAAAGAAAACCAGAATCAATTAAACACGTCTTCAGTTACGCCGCCTCAAACAAACTCCCCCAACCACTTGTTCCCCCAAAAAGTTGCCTCAACATGTTGGCTATATTCCCACGCATTCGATCCACAGAAAAGTTCTAAGGCTGCACTTAACAAATGACTGTAACCAGCGGAGATAATTGTGGCTGAAAGGTTCATAGCTACGTTGTCTGGTGTCAGAGCACATAATTATACTGTTAACTGCTACCATGATACAATTTGTCTAATTCCTCTTAAAGGCCACACTAGGGTAATCGTAATCGCAAACTTCAAATGTATAAGGCGTCACTCTAAAGCTAATTCTGGTTAAAGCTTTTGTGTCGCTACAAAAAAATGAGAAATAGAATCTAGAAACTTAGAAAGCAGACATGATTCTCAATTCTTCATAAAAGAAGGACTGGACTTATTGAGCTGATGACATTATGTAACATTGGACGACCAGACATTTTATCGGCTGGCTTTCACTTTCTCGTCGAAAAAAAGGCAGTTAATAAAAGCCAGGAAGAGACAGAAAGAGAGTGAGTGTGTATGTGTGTGTATGTGTGTGTTTGTGTGTTTGTCTGCATAGATTAATTAAACAGAATCCGTGGCATGGTCAGAGGGGGTCTGGATATCGTTCTCTGTCCTCCGCTGACTCTCGGGATCTCTACACCCGTCAGATAAAAGTAATTATAAGCGGACAGACAGACATTCTACTCCCCACAAACCAGTCTCTCTCTCCCTCCTTCTATCCCTCTGTTTCTCTCTCTCTCTCTCCATCCATCCCTTTTTCTCCCTCTCTCTCCCTTCTCTCTCCCTCTGCCTCATTCTCTCTCCTCTCCCTCCCTCCTCTCTCTCCTTCATCTTTTCTCTCTCTCCCTCTCCCTCTCTCCCTCCGTCCCTCCCTCCTCTCCGTCCCTCCCTCCCTCCCTCTCCGTCCCTCCTCTACCTTTATCTTGGTTTGTATTTCTTACTCTATTTCATTCATAGCGACCCTCTCTTATTCTTTGGAATTCCTTTATCTCTGTCTGTCTATCTGTCTGCTTGTCTGTCTGCATGCCTGTCCGCCTATATATCTTGCCTGTCTGTCTGCTTATCTGCCTGCCTTCCTACCCCACCAGTAAGTCTCTCTGTACTCTTTATATACGTCTGCATGTCTGTCCCTCTGTCTGTCTGTCTGTCAGTGTCCGTCCGTCCATACGTTCGTCTGTCACTCTGTCTATGTCAGCTCTATCTGTGCCAATGTTGACAGTGAATTTCAATCTTTCTTATTGAAAACTTTCTCGATCGGTCATTGCAACCTGAAACCCGTCCTCCCAAAACCGATCACTCTCCGCCCCTCTCTCTCTCTCTTCCTCTCTCTTCCATTATCTCTCCCTCTCTGTCGCTCTCTTCCCCTGTTAGTTTTCATATCCCTCTCTCTGTCTCTGTCTCTGTCTCTGTCTCTGTCTCTGTCTCTATCTCTCACTCTTTGTCTGTGGTCTATCTCTGTCTTTCTCTCGTCTCTCTCCCCCGCTGTCTCTGAAGTTGGGACAGATCAATGCTGTAACGGAAAGATGCGGCTCTTCGAATGCAACATGTCAGAAATCTCTCTCAAATTTTAACAGTGTGATTCTCGTTAACGATAACGATAACGAAAATGTTCGTTAACGAAAACGAAACGATTTCGTTAACGATACAGATTCTAACTAAACACTTATTGGTGTCTATAACGTCGTCGAATGCAACGAAAACGACGGCCGCCATTTTGTTAATCGCCTTTAAGCTGAGAATAGAGGACTTACTCCTACCTCAGAGTCGCAATAGCCTTATTCGCAGAGTAGAGCGTTGCACCTGTCTCATGAATAGCGAATTAACCGCTACTTCCGCATAGGCCAGATTTAAGCCATGAATAGGAGTTAGTCATATCTCATGAATCCCGCCCCCGGTCTCTGCCCTCTCATCCTTCTCTCTCTCCTTCTCTCTCTCCCTCTTTTTCTCTCCCTGTTTTGTCGTTATATCCCTATTTCTCTTACTCCCTCTCTGAATTCTCTTGTTTCCTTGACCATCAATGATAACTGCACTGCGCATCGAAATGTTTGCCATTTGCAACTAGTTTCAGAATAAAAAATAACGAAATGGCAAGGTAATACAATCTATAACGGCATAACTATAAGACTAAAATAAAAACCATTAACTATAACTGTAACTATAACTAAAATAAAATCTGTAAGGAGAATCACACTGGACTTCTCTTGTTTCCTTGGCCATCAGTGATACCTTCGATCCACACATGTAAAACGCGTCGACGTGTAGAATGCCATTTTCATCAAAGTTGTTTCAGATTAGGAAAATAAGGAAGTGGGATTGTTAGGAGGTTTTGCAATCCCAACGGCAGGGGTTAAGTGAGTGAGTGAGCGCGTGAGCGAGCGAGTGAGTGACATTATAGTCTGCCTTTAGCCATGGTTTCAAACGCGCGTCAGGGTCAGTGTACAATCGACGACGAGGTATTTAGGCGAAGATCCTCTGATTTATTCGTTGGCTGCGACTAAATCCATCCTACATCCTAATGACCACCATCCTCCCCTTCCGCCTCCCCTCTTCCTCTGCCTCCTCCTCTTCCTCTTTCATGTTTTCCTCCTCTTCCTTCTCCTCCTATTCGTCCTCCAATTCGTCCTTCTTCTATTCCTCTTTGATTTCCTCCTCCTATTCCTCCTCCTCTTCATAGTCCTCATCTTCCTCATAATCTCACACCAATCTTCCTCCTTCTCTTCTTTCTCCTCTTCTTCCTCCGTCTTCCTCGTCTTCCTCCTCCTCCTATTTCTACTCCTCCACCACGTCCACCACCACCACCACCACCACCACCACCACCACCACCACCACCACCACCACCTCCACCTCCTCCTCCTCCTCCTCCATCTCGT